>PVIU01010237.1:0-71314 GCA_004026605.1 Ondatra zibethicus
CTGGGGGGACGGGGAGGACACTGCTGGGGGGACGGGGAGGACACTGCTGGGGGGACGGGGAGGACACTGCTGGGGGGGACGGGAAGGACACTGCTGGAGTCACCTGTATACTCACTTTGGTCCACACTTTGCTTCTCGGAGTTGTGCACATCCAGTTTTACACCATATCCCATTTCCACAAGCATGTGGTCCAGCTGTTTTCCTAAAGGTGATTAAGAAGAGAAACCTCCACTGAGACACTGTCCAAAGCGTCACAGGCAGAGGAAAGGTATGAGATAGGTCAGCCATGGATCTCAGATCTCCTAACCCTCACACAGGCTTTGCTTCGCCAGGCCAATTATTACAGGCAAAAAACACTCAGAAAAGCAGTGCATAAACTGAAACAAAAATTGCCAGTCATTTGAGCAAAAATTTCATGAAAAGATTTATCTTCAAAAGTCTGAATAATAAGAAAGTCAGTTATTAGCTCAGAAGCACATTTAAATTCACCACTGTCCATGACAAAACACGAAAGGCACAGATTTTATGCCCAAAGCCAACACTGACGTGGACTCACATCCCCAAAGCTGAAGTCACAACATGGCATACATGTGTCTAAGCAGCAGAAACAGATCATATACTAAGTTTCAACAGACAAGCTCCTGCTCTCCTCAGTCACACACGAGATCCCTTCTCTGAGAGCACAGAGAGACAACACCTTGGAAACTGAGGCAGAGAGAATTAAAGTGGAAGGAGTCACTGGTCAAACCGATAAACCACAAAGGGCAAGACAGGACTACAGAACGCATCCACTCTGCAACTCAAACACAAAGTCCTGACATCATACATGTTTGTGAAGGCACGCCCAGAAAATGCATGGGGGATGAGAAGACTCAAAGCCACTCATTAATTTCTTCCTGTGAAGGTGTAAAGTCATTAGCAGACATTATAATGACTATATTAAAAGGCTAATAGTATAGTTACCCCATGTTAGCCCAAACCTGGCTTGCTAAACCATCTAATTCCACAGAGTTTTGACAGACTGCTAAAACAGGCCCCTTTTTCATCACATTGGGAATAACTTTAGAGACGTTACTTGGCCTCATGCCCATGATTCTGCTGCTCCTCTGAGAGACAGATGGGAACTAAACAGCATGAAAGACAACTTCTCTTACCTGAACTTTCTAGAACGACATCAACGGCATAGGTGAGCACCCCCTCTTCCAACACATCCATGATCCTGACTGAGCAGTACTGCTCCAGTAGCAGGGCCTTGACAGCTGTGACACAGTCCTCGCTCCACTCACCCTGGGCCGGGAGGACGCCTGCCACAAAGCATTTTATGGCCTGAAAGATTTTGTGCAAATTACTCAAAGGATCAGTATTTTAAAATGAAATTTTCCTATTTAATTATTTAAAGAGTTTTTAAAAGAATTTATTTCATGCCAAAAAGAATCATCAAAAGCCTTCAATACTAATCAGGTAAACCGTCTGAGCTGTGGTTAATCTGACCCTTTAATGCCCCTACTGACAATGCTAACTGTTGGTAACTGATGCTTCGGAAATAGATATAACCAAAAATTACCATTATTCTACATCAATTCTGCCTTCTTTCCAATAATATATAGAACAAAAGTGATGGACTTCACAGAGCTGATAAGATGTGCCTGTAAAGTTACTTACAGGAGATGCTACTTAGAGAAGGACAACAGAAGAATCCAGCTCCAGGGTACTCATCCACAGTCAGAGACAGGACACGGGGAATCAGCAGCAAATGCTGCATTCACAGCAGTACAGGGGAGGATAGGGATTCACACAGAGGAAACTCACAGAAGGAGGAAACAAGTCAATGCCCTTGCTTAGCTGGTGAATCCTGTCCATGGGAATTACTTCTTCATTTCCATAATCAATGTAGAAGACTTGTGCCTTCTTCTGGAACTCATCAACACCTCGTATTACTGCTCTGTTCCAGGTCTGCAAGGAAAAGAGGCAACATTGGGCTTTAAAACCCAGTTTTACAATCCTGATCTAAGAAGCCGTCAACCTAGAGGGCAGGTAAGCAAAAGGTTCCTGTTTCAAACCTCTGTAGGCATTCAAAAACTCAACATCCTTCGAGAAGATATCCCTAAAATGGTCTAATTAGGACAACTCAGAGTTGTTCTAGCCCAGAGGACTGTCACACATGCCTCAGCTCCACACGGAGGTGCAGCTGGGAAGGCCGGCAAGCAGTGCAGTCACTTGGGAATGAAGCAGCAGAGGCTGCTGGGCCAGCCCGGGGGGAGTGGCACTAGGGTGGCCTGAGTTTGCCCCAGCTCTTGTAGCTTTAATAGCTTTAGTCTTCATGAAGTGGCCTCAACAAGGTTACCTTGTTGAAGCTGAAGCATCCTGTTAAAAATTCATCCGTCAGTGGTTACCTGATCAACCGTGTACTTGGCAACACAAACTTCCCCCTCAACAGGAAGATAGCCATCTTCAGGCACCATATCTGCACATGTCTCCTTCAAGCTTGCAGACAGTTGGCTCATGTATTCTAAAACCTCCGAAGAATACAACTGGACATAAAAGTTACTTGGGTGCTTGAATTCAGTAACTGTGCCCTTTAAAAGACAGAAAAAAACACACCAAAACAAGTTCCTTCAATTTTGTACCTAGGATAGAGAAAAGCAGTGCATGATATGCTTAGCCACACTGCAAACTAGATGTTAACAGCACACAAGGAATGAAACCCAGAAGTTCTTTAGATCTCTCTCCATGTAAACAAAACAAAAAACAAACAAAAAAATACCTTTATTTCCATGGTTTTCTTGAGTTGCAGACTTCTCAAATCAGAAAACATCACCCTCTCAGCACCAGCAGTCATTTCTTTAGTAACACCCGGGGGACCATCACCCTGCTTGGAAAAAGCACACAAAGCTGTGACACACAAGTATAACTGTCAGCGGCACGGTGGCCACCAACCCGTCCTCCTGTGAGAATAAATAAGCAAGTGCAGGCGCTGGGAAGGCCGCCAGCAACTCCACAGAGCCACCTTCCACAGGCTGGGGACACAACACAGGAATGATGAGTAAGCAAAAATCACCTTCAGGTAGTTACACAGATCAATCCATGCAACATTTAAGAATATTTATTCCAGTTTTTGAAAAAGACTCACTCCACAATGCAGGCTGGCCTGAAACTATGTAGCCTTAGCTAGCCTAGAACTCAAAGCTATCTTCCTGCCTCAGTCTCTCGAGTGCTGGGTTTGCAGGCATGAGCCACTATATCTGGTAATATTTAAAAGTTAAAATGTTTAACTGTTATATTTTGTAATTGCTGTAAAAATGTTTTCAGTAGAAGGTAGCAGCAGCTACAGAGGGAAGAGAATTCTCTATGAATACGAATAGGACACAATGGTAGTGTAAGTGTTGCGGTCCAGACAGGCCCTAAATGGAGGAGAGCTAACACAGCACAGGAGAAGAGCCACAGATGGAGACCCTGAGCTGCTGAGGCCATGAAGCACGTGCTCTGCAGCCGTCCTCATTCTGTGCAGGAACAGGACTGTTTGAGAACATATGGGGGAAAGACTAGAAATAAACAATCCCCAAAAGCCCCAAGCAGCCACACCATCCCACTCCACCCCACCACTACTGGGTATGGAATTAATGGGGTTTTGTTTTGTTTAGAAATAAATACAGGCATGATATAGAAGCCCAAAGTATCTTAGCTTGCTAAGTCTTCTTCATAAAGGAGGGTTATTTAAATTTTTATGCCAAAAAATATCCTACCTCATTTTTCACTTCAGTGGTCTTTGTTTCAAATGGTGATTTATCATCTTCCAGCTTGTGCAAACTGAAATAAGACAGCTGATTAATATATACAGTTCAAAGAAAGGGGTCATAAATCTTAATTTCATTAAAATTCTCAATCAACAAAATTTAGAAGGGCAAAAGCTTGCAGAGAGTGATGTTGATAGCAGAAAGCAGCAGACCTGAGATGCCCAGGAAAAGCTCCATCGTGGGTGAGTGCACTGTGGGTGTGTGTAGTACATCTCCTCTAAAGACCCCAATGAGAAGGCCTAGAGCAGCCCAGGCTTCCGTGTCTTTGTAACATGCACACAGTCCTTGCATCCCACAGGACTGCTGTGTAAACTCGGCACACCTCATGAGGCTGCAGCACTACCACCCAGGAACACACACGACAAGTGGGTGCTGTGGAAGTCCAGCCATCAGAAATCCCCTCGGGGGCTGGAGACTCAGTTGAGTGGTTAAGAGCACTTGTTCTTGCAAAGGACCCAGGTTCAATTTACAGCACCCAAATGGAAGTTCACTACTTCCTCGTGCACCAGACGCACATGTGGTGTACAAACATACACACAAAATAAAATGAATCCAAAATAAAAAAATTCACTTGTGGTCCTAAACCTTGCTAAGCACTAGCCAGTGCTGCAGACTCACAAGCAGGACTGGCGGGGGTGAAGTAACACCGCACACAGCCTGGGCTTGCTTAATTCATTAAATCCCTCTGTGTTCACCGTCCCCAGAGAATGGAAGCAGCGGTGCTCACCTCTGCTGTACCGGTCTGCAGATGGTGCTGTGGGAAGACCAGTCCCTCCTCTGGCAGGCTGTGGAGCAGTAGTATGTCTGCTTGCACTGGGAACACCTCAGCGACCCTGAAGAGCACAGTCTGTCTCAGTTAAAGAGCGTGGCTGGAGAGACATCTCAGTGGTAATGATGAGCAATGACTGCTCTTCCAAGGACCCAGGTTTGATTCCCTTCATCCACATAGTGGTGGCTTACAGCCCTCTACATAACTCCAGTTCCAGGGGATATACTGCCCTCTTCTGGTGTTCTCAGGAAATGTATATACATGGGAAACAGACACTTAAAAGGCAAAATGCCCACACACAAAAACCAATCCTTTTTTAAAATGAAAGAAATACACACAAAACACTGATGAGCTGAGGTTGGTCAGACATCACAATGATAACCACCAAGACAGACCATGCAGACCCTGGGCTGCTCAGACATCACAATGATAACCACCAAGACAGACCATGCAGACCCTGGGCTGCTCAGACATCACAATGATAACCACCAAGACAGACCATGCAGACCCTGGGCTGCTCAGGTCAGGCCTTGGGAGTTGTTTTCAGACTCTCGAATGAAGAACAGCAACGGTGAAAGTGAGCACAGGCTCAGGCTGCAGACGCGGGCATCCCCAGGAGAGCCTGGAACACACACTGCAAAATGAGAGATGGAGGCACAGGGCTGCAGGAGGACATGGAAGGTACAGGAAATGATTTCTCATGTGACATTAAAAACAAAATGGGGAAGTGTCACACAGGGGACACAGGGACACTTCCAAAATAAAATCCTACCAGCCCCCAGGTGGAAGAAAACAATCTAAAATTAAAAAACAAAAAGATCTTAAATGCTTCAACTCTAAAAATGAAAAAAATTAAAAAGCTAAATTTCCAAGTAGCCAGTAAGCTTATGGAAAAGTTGTCAGGTCCTGAGGAGACTACAAACCAGAACAAGGAGTCACATCGCCCACCACGGGGAAGGCTTTCGCTAGACCACAACTGCTGACAAAGACACAGGGCGAGCAGAACTCACGACCTAGGAAATGCTCTGTGGTTCCTCGCGTGTTCTACTCCCAGGTGGAGACTCAGAGGCCTCCACAGCCCGGGGAAAGGAGCTGAGAGCTCTGCTCACCAGAACCAAAAGCTAGACCTGAGTGCATCCCTTACCAGGAACAGACAACCTGTCAAAACTCCACATTCTGTACGGCAAAGGTGTACAGCATCTGTGTACACCATGACACAGCCACACAATTACTGCTTCTCAACAAACAAATAATTGGGACATAGATTAATCTGATAGCCATTCTAAATGAAATAAAATGTAAACAAATGGGCCTATGGCTGTGCAATTTCTATTATGTGACAGTGTGCAGCGCGACTGTCTGGGTGGGGTTAGAATGATGGGAAGGACAAGACAGCAGGGTCTCAGACTAGAGACATCTCCATCTTAACATGTATGCATGAACTAGAGACATCTCCATCTTAACATGTATGCATGAACTAGAGACATCTCCATCTTAACATGTATGCATGAACTAGAGACATCTCCATCTTAACATGTATGCATGAACTAGAGACATCTCTATCTTAACATGTATGCATGAACTAGAGACATCTCCATCTTAACATGTATGCATGAACTAGAGACATCTCCATCTTAACATGTATGCATGAACTAGAGACATCTCCATCTTAACATCTATGTGTACATTTCAGGACATGGAATCTTTGTTTGAAATCATAAAATAACTGAGTGAGAAAGCAGGAAGAACAGGAAAGAGTAAGAGCAACAGGCTGCTGGAGAGGAATGGGCATACATTACACACACCATTTACAGTCAGTGTGTTCAATGCTCACCACAATAAAACATACAGAAAGACCATCCCGCAGACATCAAAAGCAAGCTTGCTTACCAAACAGGCCGCAGCGGTGGCAGGTGGTTGACCGAAGGGGCGGTCCTAAAGAGCTGAAGAGCGCCGTGTTACTTACAGACAAGGCATTCCCAAATGACTTGTGGGATTTTTTTGGTTTTTCAGGAGACACATTATTGTTGGGCTTCTATGAAGAACAAAGAACAGCAAGGTTAAAATGTCTCTTCAGCACTACATGTGAGGCTGCCTTGCTGGTAACAGTGTAGGTAAGACTTTCACACACAATTGAAACCCTAAACTTAGCACACAAATCAAGCACAAAGTCAACTCTGACAGGGAGCATAGGCGACACTAACTATGCTCAGCTGGTAAAATGATGACCCCTACACAAGCTGTGAAGAAATAATATAAAATTTACACTAACCACGAGGAAAGCTATTCAGAGACATGTACCAATCAAAACAACGTTATGAAGTATTCAATTAACCTACAAGAATGTAAGGGAAACATGGATGGCAGAAGATAAGCTTTCAGTATGTGTAAATGGACAAATGAGACATCGCTGAAATTCAAGAGGTAGAAAGATGAACTATTACCTCATGAATATAAATTAACAAAGACCAGGGGACAACGTATTACTATCAGATAAAAGATTGCATTACAAAAGAGATAATTTCCACAGAGGACAGATATGACCAAATGGTCAATCCACAAGACACCTCCCACATCCCTAGGTTTGTATGGGTCAACAGCAGAACTCCACAATATGAAGAGAAGGCAGTCGGTAAGACGGAAATGTTCTCTCTTAGCAACTGATGGACTAGACAGAAAAACAGCAAAAATCGGAACTCAGCATGATGTCAGTCAGTCAACAGGCCCTGCCCGGGATGCACATTTCACCATGGAACCAATAAGGGCAGACATGCATTCTCTTCGAGTGCTAAGTGAACACTAGCAGCAAGCCTGAAACCTACTTTAAATCAAACTACAACTTGAGAATGAGGGATGGGACACAGCTCAATAGTGTGTGTCTTCTGTGTACACATTCATGAGAGCCAGCTTCCTTCCACCTCCAGCACAAGAAAACGGGCATGGAGCTAAGAAAGGGCGGCTGAGCAGAAGCCACATAATACACCCCAGCTGGAAACAAATACTCAGAAGGTAGTAAGTTTATCGTGCCAAACACTTGGACACTCAAAACACTCTTAATGTGTGGTTCTCAGAGGACAAGTTAAGGCATACTGGGCAGAAAAAGAAATACAAAAGTTATGGGACACTTTGGAGCTCCACTGAGAGAAAACCGAGAGCAGAAGCCCCAAGTCAGCAACCTGCTGTCTCCAAGTCAGACAATAAAGTGAGAGATGACTACACACCTGCAAACATCGCACAACTAATCCTGGGCAGACTGGACTCAGCATACATACACATTGATTAGAGAAGTAACATGGGCCAATTTTAAACATTTATAAACCAAGAACAGGAAGTAATTTAAACAGAGTTATAAATATTAAGAAAATTCTATCACAGTTTCAAAACCCCCAAAAGAAATGACAAAATCCAGGCTAATTTCACTAGGGAATTCTACCAAATATTTCAATAACAAAAATAATATACAGCTTCATTTTGAGGAAACAGAAGCGAACACCTTTCTTTTTATCAAGGTCAGTATTTCATTGGTATGAACCAAAGAGTAAAAATTAATATTCCATAACCACGTTACAATATCTTAATTGTAGTAAGGAGGCCACTAGTTAGTTCCTGGCCGCTTGGTCTCTAAATAATCACACAGAAACTATTTTTTTTAAAATCACTGCTTGGGCCATTAGCTCTAAATTTCTTATTGGCTAACTCTTACATCTTAATTTAACCCATCTCCATTAACCTGTGCATCACCTACCAGCAAAGTTTCAGCACATCTGTCTCCTCTGGCGGCTCCATGGCTTTTATCTGACTCCACCCTTCTCTCTCCCAGCATTCAGCATGGTTTCCCCCGCCCAGCTCTGTTCCCCTACAGCTCTATTCCCCTACAGCTCTATTCCCCTACAGCTCTATTCCCCTACAGCTCTATTCCCCTACAGCTCTATTCCCCTACAGCTCTATTCCCCTACAGCTCTATTCCCCTACAGCTCTATTCCCCTACAGCTCTATTCCCCTACAGCTCTATTCCCCTACAGCTCTATTCCCCTACAGCTCTATTCCCCTACAGCTCTGTTCCCCTACAGCTCTGTTCCCCTACAGCTCTGCTACAGGCCCAAAGCAGTTCCTTTATTTACAATGCTAATCACAGCACACAGAGGGAATCCCACATCAAGAGATTAATGTAATCCACAAAAATAACAGACTAAAATATCTGTCACTGTATTAATCACTACAGTAAATGCATTTGATTCCTAGAATAGATGACTTCAGCAAAGACAAGATGAAGTAGAAAGCTATCATTTCTGCTTCTTAGCAATGAGCTCAAGAACAAATAAATACAATGACTCAAACATTCCTCAGCATAAATCTAACTCAAGATTTAACACACAGAAGCTGAAACCTGCAAAGTGAAAGAAATCAAAGACTACAAATGGACACACATGTCTGTGGGTCAGAAGATTCAGTACAGAAAAGGTGTCTAACTCCATCAGATGACACATTTGATGCTACCTGGTCAAATATCAGAGCAGTATTACTTTGTAGATATGGGAACGAGAGTATTCTAATCAGTCTATTTAAAGGCAAAGAAACTTAGAATCTTGAAAAGCAAAATAAAGTTGAAGTATCAATGCAATTTCAGGACTTATCTGGCTATGTGACCATGGTCCCAGCAGGAGAACAAATAACAAGTGGAAAGCAATGAACACAGATTCTCTATGGCACCTATAACTTCAAGAATATCCTCAACTGACTTGACTAATTCGCAGACAACCAAGAAAAGCTGGCCTTCCACGAACAGCACCCAGGACAACAGAACACCTCCAAACAAGACAGAGACCACAACCCAAGCTCCTTATGCAAAATTGAGTCAAAAGGGATTAAACTATAAAACCATGAAACATTCTCAAGAGGAACATGCCTAAGTTATCTAGAGTAGCAAAGAGTTTGCACTCAACACATGCACTTGGATTCTGAAGCATAAAAACAGTTTTCAAAACTTAAGTTAAAAAACCTAAGTGATCCAAATAGAAAATGGACAAAAGACAAACATTTCTGCAATGGATATTATATATCACTGACTTTTCATCAGATAAAATACTAAAAATCCAGCCCAATCTCCAAGAAATTACCCAGAGAGAGAAAAACCTGTAGCAGAATTCCTTGGAGTAAACATTCTCAAAATGACTATAGAACTCGGATAGCCAGGGTTGAAGGAGGGGCAGGTGATGTGGGATTCCCCTCTGTATTCTGTGAAAACCATTGGTTAATAAAGAAACTGCTTTGAGCCTATAGCAGAGCAGGGCAGAAAGAGATAGGCAGCATGGGGGGGGGGACTAAGAGGAATGCAGGGAGAGAGAAGCCATGTAGCTCCGAGGGAGCCAGACAGAACTTTACCCGGTAAGCCACAGCCACATGGTGATGCACAGATTACTAGAAATGGGTTAAATTAAGATGTAAGAGTTAGCCAATAAGAAGTTAGAGCTAATGGGCCAAGCGGTGATTTAATTAATACAATTTCTGTATGGTTATTTCGGTTCTGGGTGGCCAGGAAGAACAAGCAGCCTCCTACAACAAACTGGCATGCCAACATGATCGACTATGATTAAAATCCACTCAAAACCTGAGAGAGTTTGGGAAGAAATTCTAGCCAGAGAAAAAAAACAACAACATAAAACAAAACAAAAAACCCGAGTTAGGCATGGCTTAACACTGTGGCTCCTTTAAGAGAGGTTTTCCTGATTCAGTGGTAGCAGAAAAAAAAGCCACGCAGTTTCAAAAGGGCAGCTTTCTGGGCTGTGCTGCCAGTGTGAACTCTGGCTCTTTCAGGAGGTCGAGCACTTGAATGGGGTTTGAGAGCAGCTGCAAGTTACCTGGTGGCAGCATGGGCCAACTGGTTACCAGAGTTGAGGTGGTGAGGACAACTCCCACCCAGCAGTCTCAGAGGCAGTGAACGGAGCTCCACCATGTCAGACTTGGCAGAGCCAAAGGCAAAGCAGTCTTAAAAGTGCTTAGCATTTTAAGAAGCACTCCTGGATATAAAAGAATTACAGATACACAATAGGACAGATTCAGACATAAAAGACCTCTAAATGATTCACATTCTGTTTAAAAAATGTATACAGGCTTGGGAGAGAGAAGGCAGTAAATGTAATATAAAAGAGCACAGACAGTCATAGATTAAAGGACTAAAAGCAGAGTAAGAAGAGTGAGCCCTGTAAAGATAGAGAATTCAGAGTCCAGGTTATATAGATTATTGTTTTCTTTGAATTTTTGACTGTGAAGGAGCTAAGTACAGAGAGACACTTCATTGTATGGGCTGCTAAGCTAAACCAACATATATTTTAAAGGTTTCTTGACTTCAAAATTTGGGTCTAAGGATTTGTTGCTTTGGAAAAGAGGTTCTTTTTTGTTTCCACAGAAGATGAGAACCTGTGGATTAATTCTAGACTAATCAAGACCCCTGAAAGGTCATCATGTATATCCCAAAAATATTTCACCCAACAAAAAGCAGGAAGCAGTTTGGAGATAACTATGCCCACATTCCCAAATATTGCCTATAAATGATTGTTTACATTTAAGGGAGGATATGCTATAGAGATTTTCATTGGTGTGGATCTTGGTTTATTGATGCAAATTTTAGGCCAATTCTGTTATATGTATATTTCAGCTCTTGATTAAGGTACTGTTTTTGTGTAGTTCATCTAAAAATGTAATGTATAATTAAGAAATATAGGTTAATAGATAGTCATCTATAATAGTCAAGCTTGTAGTCATGTTAGGTTCTCTAGATATATAGGATATATTTCAGTTAGATAGGTATTCTTCAAATATTTCAGAGACCTTCAGAATATGGCATTTAAAGATTTAAGAATTTAGGACTTTTCATGACAGCAAGACACATCTGCTCCTGGCAGTGCCAATCTACTTCAAGAGGGAGATGGGCATCAAAGAAGCTCCTTTAGGAGTTTGCTATCCATTTGGGCAAGAAACTGCTCTTGCCTGGACTGCCTGATGTTATGCTGTATGAACTGGACATGCAGGACCCACAGAGAAGTGACTGCTGAGCTTGTCTAAAGGTGAGATGGTCCTTTGGGGTTCCTGCTTCATGAAAAAGTCTGCCAGAGATTCTGCAGGACACAGAAGAAAGTGACTGACAAACTGCTAAAATAGATGGAATTGTCTTTGACATGTCCTGCTTCATGGAAAAGTCTGCTGGATACTATGGGCCTGTGGGCTAAATACTGGATGCCCCAACAACATAGAAGACCTTTGGGTGACTGTCCAGGCAGCAAGATGTCTCTGTCAATTCTAGAGTTTTAGAAGTTGCTTATATGTACTTCCTGTTTACTTAGGTAATATTATATCCTTCTGGAGTCTTTGATGGAGTTGAAGAATATATAATTATAGTGATAGTTTTCCTTAGTTATGATGAAAGATAAAATAGATATAAATATATTTAACTGTAATTTTTGTTTGATAACTGTTTTATGTAATTTTACTATGTTAAAATTTAAACCTTTCTTTTTTATTCAAACAGAAAAAGGTGATGTGGGGGATTCCCCTCCGTATGCTGTAAATGCCACTGGTTAATAAAGAAACTGCTTTGAGCCTATAGCAGAGCAGGGCAGAAAGAGCTAGGTGGGGAAAACTAAATGGAATGCTGGGAGAAAGAAGGTGGGGTAAGAGAGAAGCCATGTAGCCCCCAAGAATGTCAGACAGAACTTTACCTGGTAAGCCACAGCCACGTGGCAATACACAGATTACTAGAAATGGGTTAAATTAAGATGTAAGAGTTAGCCAATAAGAAGTTAGAGCTAAAGAGCCAAGCAGTGATTTAATTAATACGGTTTCTATGTGGTTATCTCAGTTCTGGGCGGCCAGGAAGAACAAGCAGCCTCCTACAACAGGTGGGGCCTCTGGAGGCCACCACAGAAAGGCGTGTAAGAGGCTCTGTGATGATAGCAATGGTGTCAGTACAGGCTGTGACCCTGGGGTCACCAGATAAAAGGTTACACAGAACCCCACTCTAACTCCTGCCTGCATGTAAATCTACCATTACCTGGAAAAAGAAAAGAAAAAGGAATTTTTCCCTAAGAAAGGTTCGAGGTTAGAGAAAAGCAAACTTGACCTTGAACCCTAAGAAAAAACCAAATGCCTCTTTAGTAGTACAGTCCAAAAATGTCAGGATGGAAAAAAGAAACTTACAGTTTTTACTTGCTTGGGTGGTGAATTGTTTCCAAGACTTAATGGTGACACTGGGTTCCCTAGGAGAGGGAGAACACAATTCCCAGTAAATGTCAAATAGTTTTCACTTCTGATAACGTAAAACAGCATAACTCAGTGAGGCCCTAACAACCTTCCAGCTACACTATAAAAAATGTAAACATCTTTTTTCAGCCAGAAAATAAGAATTTGCTAGGATCACAGGTGTGCGTATCATTTCTTGACTACTGCTTCTCCCACTGAACTTTTCTCCAGTCAGAAAGTAGACATTCTTACACCTTTCCAACTCCACAATGACCTAACACGTCAGCTGGATTCCTGTGAGCTCTCCTCTACATGCAGGCTCCCATGGCTTGTTGTTTCTAAGTATTTCAGAAGAATCCAACCTCACAGACAGGAAAGGAGCATCAAGTGATCTTCTCAGATAACTTCATGCCTTTCCTCTGATAGCATCAACACTCAAGGGGCAAATTAATACACAGGAGGATTAAGTAGGGAGGGGATAAAGGAGGGAGTAGGGGGGACGACTAACATAAGGGCCATTTGAGGGGTTGGATGGAAACCTACTACTGTCAAAGCTTCTTAAAATATACACACGCATGAAAGAACTGAAATGGAGTCACCAGGAATAACAGGGAGGAAATGCCCCAACGTTCCCCAGCAGTGAAACCTCCTCCTTCAATGCCAGGAATGGATCCCATCTAGTTGAGTCTCTGGCCAAAGGTACTCCACGGAAAATTTCCAGACATTTCAGGGTACTGCCAAGGTTACTGGTTATGCTCTACAGATGGTAAAACCCAACTACTTAACACTTACATATCACTGAACCCTTACAAGTCAAGCTGGTGCCGTACTACAGCCTTCACCCTACCCACTAGTGTTCCTCTGCACATTACCACGAAGGAAGGTAAGCCACCAGCCAGCTGCAAACCCTGATGTGATACGCTGATACAATAGTGGCACAAATATATTGTGAGATAACCAACTACTCTGATTGGATGCAAGCCCACTCCATGAAACGGAGCCCATGCTTGACACTGCTCAGGTGGCCAAGAACCTCAAAAGCCCATGGACCTAGGGAAAAAGTGTTCTACTGTTTTATTGTTATGCTGAAGGAGCAGAGCAATAAAATGACTCAACGTTCTGCTACACCCACAGACCAGTGTCTCACTCAGCCACCACCAAAGAAGCCCTGTACAGTGGTGTGTACTAACAGAGCACCCCACAACGGGCAACATGCAGAGGCTTTGAAACACTGGGTCCTAAATGGGATGTCTTTATCAAACGCCTCTCCTCGGGTCTCAGATCTATAAGGAAGAGGAAGTGAAAAGATCTAAGGGTCGGAGGGGATGGAAGACACCAAGGAAGCAGTGTCTTCCAGTCATAGCAGGCTGACACATGAACTCAGAGATTGTGGCAACATTCACCAGGTCTGCACAGGTCCAAGTGGATGGGGTCTCAGCACCAAGAGGGGGAAGTGAACAGGATCCTCCATCCCTAACCAGGAAGCTACCTGCAACCGACATCTATTTACAAAGGAATCTGACTGGATAATTAACCACATGGATAAATAGCCCCATGCCTATTGCCTAGCAGTCAATGTCAACACAAAGTGAGTTCTCTGGTGTGCTTGTAGATGTTTTCTCATGCTGCTGCTGCTGGTTGTGTGTGTGTGTGTGTGTGTGTGTGTGTGTGTGTGTCTTACTAATCTTTTGTTTGTATATTATGGTTTCTGATTTTGTGTTTTTGTAAGTTTTGTGTGTTTCTTGTGCTTTTTAAAAAGAATCTCGTTTACCTGTTTTCTAAAGAGGTAAGACAAAGAAGTGTGGAGTTGGATAGGTGGGAGAATCTAGAAGGAGTTAGAAGAGAGGAAACCATATTCAGAATGTTAGATGAAAATAATTTAAAGTGTTATGTTAATACAGAGTGGAGCCCAGACCATGTCAGTAACTTCTACAGTTGCGTTAGAACCAGTGGTTTCACTTCACACATCTGTTGCCTGTTGCCATTCGAGAACACTGGATTACTGACTTTCCAAGAGTTGTCAGAAGTTGACACGTCAACATGTCAGATGTTCATGCCCACTGTCAGCATCAACATGCATGAAGCTCTTGAGTGCAAGGACATGCTCCTGAGATTGTAATTAAACTTTTTTTTTTAACTTGGTGTAAAGTATTTTCTGTTCCCTTGTAGTAACAAACTCTAATGTTGAGGAAACGTCTGGCAAACAGCTAAGTCTGCAGGAGATCTGGTCCTTTCAGGTCGCAGTCCTAGGCTTTCCATCCCGCATGTGAAACTGAGGGCAAGCCTTCCTTCCTTGTACAAAATACAAATAAAAAAAAAAGACATCTACACAAACATGGTAATCTTCACTGTTCCATAGGTTTTTTTTTTTTTTTTTAAACAGGGCTGGCATTTTCTGGGTTTTGTTTATTAGTTTATGGCAATGAAAAATTCAAGGACCACTAGCCCCAGGCTGGTGCTGGACCTAAACTGAGCTGTGAGGTGAATGCAGTTTGCACATCCTTAGTTTACACTTAAGGGCTTCCCAGAGTCTAAGGGTCACACTGGACTGGATTAGCACAGCATTAAAAGATCATACCTCACACACCAAGAAATTAAATCCTACTAGGCCCTCCTCTCCTTAAAGAGCAAGCTCAAAGCAAATCACATGAAACTATTAACATCCTAACTACATATCTGAGGGATACTATGTGCTGGGTAATTTTAAGTCCGCTTCACGATTCCCATTCCAAACCAGCATGAGCCATCTTCCCCACACCCTTGAGGATCATCGGCAGCCATTCCCTCCTGTGGAGTCTTTTCTGTGATTAACGAAGCCAAGGACACTACTTGGGATTTGCTTTCCCTTCTAAATAATAATTAGGAGCAAGAACTCTTCTGTAGTCATTTGGCTGCTGTTACCCCACTGACGTTTGCTCTTAAATAGTCAGAAAATCCATCAGAATCAGTACTCACCTGTGGGTACTGTCCTCTTGTCTCCTTTGGACCCACCTACTTCTCCATTGATACCAGCAGGGTTTGAAGAGACCACCAAATTGTCTTCCTGACTAGCTAAATGCTGTTTGCTTTGCTCACAAAGCAAGAAACTGTTATTTTTATTCCCACTCTCTGGGCTTTGCAGTCTGAAGCTGGGATGGTTACGCTGTGCTGCAGGGCTTCTTAGTAAACCCTGTGCTGGAGGCTTGCTTTCCTTTTTCTCAACATTAAATGGTTCTGCCATTTTACAAGTAGAGGCTTCCAAATTACTTCGTGGAATCATATTAGGTGGCAATTTAACATTCTCTGAAGTCTGAGGAAAGAAATACATTCAAGAAGTGAAATGAACTGTGAAAGCAGAACGATAAGTCCAGGTAATTTCTTTCAAACATTATATATCAGATAATTCCTATAAACAATACCCAGCAGACTTTACGTTGCTATCAAAATCTGGCCTACAGTAGTACATAGACATGTCTCTATAAGTATAAAGTCCAGGCTTGGCAGATCCACTTACACCAACTCAAGAGCAGGAAAAGCATCGTCTCAGAGATCCACACCACTCCTTACTCTGAAGTACCAGGAACGGAAAGACCTTTCACAATGGAAAGCACTACTTCCTGTGGAAAGCCTCCTCCTCCCCAGTGGAGTGGGATATGGTTTACTGCTTCAATCGGGTTGTCGCTCTGCCTTCTATCTTATGCCATGCCAACTCAAGCATCACCAAGTTCCACTTTACCCAAAAGCCCTGGCTCTCCCACCTGCCTGATCCTCTGAGCCATCTTTCTCAACTCCTCTCAGCTGACCTCTATGCTCTCTGGTTTTCTCAAGCATTCCAGCTGAGCTTCATAAACTGAAAAAATCAATTTCTTTCAAGGACCTACGTGTGTATATTCCTCTGAAAATGTGAGACTTGCTGCAAGTGTCCATGTTTCGGTGGCTCTAAGGGCCTGGGAGGCACACCTGTCACCACCTGTACTCATGGCCTAGATGGAAGCCCCTGGAGTGGAGCAGGGTGACATGCGCCATGCAGGAAGCCCCTGGAGTGGAACAGGGTGACGTGCGCCAAGCAGGAAGCCCCTGGAGTGGAGCAGAATGACATGCGCCATGCAGGAAGCCCCTGGAGTAGAGCATATGCGCCATGCAGGTGAAATTGCCTTTTCTCCAAAACCTTCAAAGGGAGCAGAAGCCAGAAACTAATGCCATTTACAGTGGCTTTGAACAAACAGACAGCAGGAAAATGCTTTTGAGTCCTCAAACTTGTATTTCATTTGTTTTACATTAGATATAGTTTAATGCAATCCTGACAATACATAAAAGATAATGGACTTGGAGACCATGTAAACAACCCATGAAAAACACTAATCCAGATTCCAATAAGCAGATAGTCCACAGTATTTCCAATGGACTTCCAAGTGCAGTGCTTCAGTGGTCTTCACCTTAGCACGTACCACGTGTAACCTATGCTGTGAGTGCCCTCACTTTGGCAGTGCCATCAAACACCGCCCCAGGCACCCCAGCCCAGACTTGAGACTGTTTTTCTCCTCCCAAGGTTGCTCTTGCCTTCCTGGTGGCCTTGTGCGTTTCAGGAGACACATCCTATGCAAAAGGAAAGGCCGTTTTAGAGCTGCAAAATTCGATGGCTCCCAAGAGCCTGAGCTCTGAAATCAGACGCAAGCCCTTCCTCATTAAGTAATACTGTTTTGCTCAATTCACTTCATCTTTCTAGGATTCAGTGACTCTAATAACTTTCTCAACACTACTCATGAGGATTAGACACAAGAGGGGATCTCAACCACCCAGGTCAAGGAAGGATGCTTTCCAACACCCTCCTCCCTACAATGAACAGCAAACAACTCATTTAGGATAAGGACACTCACGCACACACAGAGCAATCACTCCGGCACAGATACACACTCCTCCAACCTATCTCTGTGCCGTGAGGATGGAGTTTGCAACATTTTGCGTACTGGCCTTCAACTTGCCATCCCTCTGCCTTCACCCCAGTGCTGGTAACCCACCATGCCCAGGGGAGTTCGCACGTTTAAAACACAAGTAATCTTGGAAATAAGGTATTTTTTTCACTTCTAAACGTAAGTGACTGGAAGCTGAACAACCTGTCACCTCTCCACCCACCGTGCCCGACTCGGGCCCAGGATCCACTTGAGAATCCGGGTCAGATATCTAATTATGCAGTTCCTGCGATATCGGGGAAATAAAAGACACTTGAGTTGCTTTAACTCTGGAGGCTCACTAGGAGAAACTTATTTACAGCTGGGGCCCTAGAAAAGTCAAGTGCCAAGATGTCTGGCTGGCACACAGCTGGTATGCTATCTCGCCTATCAGGTCAACAAAGGCCCTCACTTATAACCTGATAGCCCTGCAGCTGCTATAGCAGGCAAGGGGGGTTAGGCAAAGGAGCTAAGAAGTCTTAATAGCACTCCGGCAGCGGCTTCAACCAAAGCACTGAATCCATGAGTCTTTGGGTTAAAAAACAAACAAAAAAACCAACCAAACAAACGCAACCCAAACAGCTTTTGCCACAGGGCTGCTTCCAAGCCTGCTTTGCCCACATCCCAGTTCCCAGGCCCTGGCTCCCGCTAACCCAGACAGGATCCACCCACACCCAAACCTCTCAGCCAGGCCCGGAGGGTCGCCTCTGCCCTCCCAGCCTCTCCCCATGAGCAGGTCCTGTGCCCGCTCAAGGCCCACCCGACTTAACGCCCGACCTCAACGTCCAGCTGCCAACTTCCGGCTCCCAACGACCCAAGCCCAAGGCCCATCTTGACGCTGCGTCCTGCACCCTGGCACCCAGGCCTCCGGACCTGGAAAGGGCCGAAAGGGCCTCTGACCCCGACCTGTCTCTGAAGCATGGTGGTGCTGGCGTTTGCCACAGCCCGAGCGAGGCCCAGAAGCTCCACCCGCACGCACGCACGCACGCACTCACCTCGCCTCGGCCTCCCAAGGCCGCCCTCATGCCTGGCCCCGCGCCTGCGCAGTCGGCGCCCACGCGCCTGGGGCTGATTGGAAGCAGGTGCTCGTGGTGGTGCAGGCTCAAGCACGGTTTGCTCTTCTAGCTTTCTCTAGAAAGGTGTCCCCGGAGCACCAGGGGCGAATTTCGAGAGGAAAGGCCACCCTGAGTCACCGGGGTTGGCATTTTAGCTTTGTGAGGGTCTTTCCGTTTTCCAGCGTACTCCTTTGCGCCTGCCTCCACTGGAAACTAAACACACCAGACCCCAGGCCCCCAACTGAGGGCTCGCTTTTTGGGGGGGAGGGGATGGAACTTTACCCACAAATTCAGAAGAGCAGCATTTCCATGTGCCTGTCATCCACTTTCAAGAGGATTCGTTGTCAATCTTGTCTGCATTTGTATCCCAGCCACTTCTTGAATGCTTAAAAGGAATGCCCAGATTTATTACTTTATATTCTTTTTACATTTTTTATTTATTTTGTGCCATGGAAGTCAGAGGACAACTTTTGGGAGTCAGTTCCCTTATCTTGTTTTTTGAGACCGTGTCTCACTATGTAAGCCCTGACTGGCCTGTTATTTGCTATGTTGACCGCGCTGTCCCCGAAGTCACCAATGATTCCCCTTCTTCTGGCACTATGATGACCAGGCTGGCCATGAACTCAGAGCTATCCACACAGCTGTCTCTGGAATGCCGAGTTTAAAGGCATGGGCTATTGTTAGGTCTCAAACCTGGAACAAATGACTGAGACACCTATTTAACATATCAAATTGGACCTGGCCACCAGGTTCTCCCAATATCCCTCATTCCCTATGGGTATGCCTAGCATACCCCATCCTCTACCCTAAATTTCTACAGCCTAGGGCCTAGGCTGCCCTTCCCTATATAATCCAATCATTTTAGTCAGCCAGCCTTTTGACTACCCTTTACTGTCCTGGTTTCCTGGCTCTCCCCCACCCCATCCCCTTCTCTCACAAGGTCCCCACTCAAGACCATGTTCACTCTGGACTCTCCTAGACGCCTCTGCCTCTGGCTATGCCCTCCCTCAAATCAAACAACAAAACAAACAAAGAAAAGAAACCTTTCTCCACCATACCTAGGAGCAGTCGTGTCTTTCCTTTTTTATTTATTTTTTTATTCAGCTGCCATGCCTGACATTGCCTTTTTCATCTTTAATAGATTACTTTTAGAATAGCTTTACCTTTATAGAATGAGAAAGAAGAGGGTTCTCACGATGAAGTCACATCCAGTTTCTCCTGCTAGGGCCGTGTTAGTGGGACAAGGTCTTCCCTTTTAAGCACCCATTGACATCAACTGAGGCCCATAATCTATTCAAATCCCTGCCTGGCTTCTATCCATCCTCTGAGCCAGAACCCAACATTCCTTTTAGTTATCTTTCCATCAGCTTTCTCCAGACTGGCAGCTTCCGGGAGTACTGAGCAGGCTTTTGGAAGCCCCATGATCATGAAGTTTGTCTGATCTGAAGTTTGTCTTGTAGGAGCCCACGTGTGACTCAGTTTCCATCTGGAGTCATTTCTGACTTAAAGAAATCATTTGAGTTCAAGCTTGCCTGTTCTGCTTCTTCCAGTAACTGTGAGGGCTGTGAGTAACATCTGTGTTAGCCCACAGAAAGAGCATTTTTTGCCCAGATGAAAGAGCACATCTATTAAGATTTGGGCTGATGTAAGCCAGCCAGAGGCACTCCCAGTTACAGACTAGAGGCTGCTTAGCTGAATGAAATGATGCACCTGCTGGAGCTGCCGCCCAAGGACAGTGCAGGGAGGTGGTCAGCTGACTGTACTCCTCTTTGTTCTGCCTTTTGGCTGTATTTAGTATATATGCTGGCTGAGAAATAAACTCAGGGCTGTTTGGTATTGGCCTCAGTCCTCCCAGTCTATCCTATGTTTCTGTCTTCATTTCTCCTCATCTAACATTTCCTCAGCCTCTGCGTCCCCTCCCAGGGAACCCCCATCTGATGTCTGCCGGAGTGGGCTCCGACTAGTTCTCGTGATCGGGAGAGAGTATGAGTTGTCTGGAAGACCATGGAGGCAAAGTGACATTTTTATTGTAGGATATCTGTCGTACAAGGTCAAGAGAGTGAGGCATGGTCAACAGTGCCTTGGGGACCTGTGAGAGAGACTCCAGGAACAAAGGCAGGGCTTTACCTCAGGTGCATTTTCTTCCCTGGATTGTCCTGGGACGTGATGATTTTGTGCCTCCTGTGTTAGACATTTACATTCAATTTATAAGAACTGTTTATTCTTGGACATCAGAACATAGCTGTGGAACAGTCTGCTCAGTGTACCCTGACTCTGGCTATGGCCTCTGCCTTGCTTTCATGCTTTCCCAGGCATTGTGTTAGATGGTCGGTCCTGAGAGCGTTCTGAGAAAGGGCTCTTCTGTCAGTATGTGTGTGCTGGCATTTATTCACGGGCTTTTCTGATCATGCTTCTCTGGATGCGAACAGCCTTCCTTGCACCATTGCTCTGTTACGTTTGTGTAGAGAAGTGCACTCCAGCCAAAAGGAAGGTTGTCTCTTTTGTGATTTTTTTTTTACTGTTGGCTTTTTGAGGGGCCCACTACCAGCTCCCAAATAAATCTCACACTGAGGTTTATTCTTAGTTATGAATGCCCAGCCTTAGCTTGAGTTGTTTCTTGCCAGTTTTTCTAACTTAGATTAACCCGGCTACCTCTTGCCTCTGAACTTTTATCTCTCTGTTTCTGTACACCGTCCTTTACTTCTTTCTCCATGGTTTGCTGTGTAGCTGGGTGGCTGGTCCCTGGTGTCCTATTCTCCCTGTTCTCTCTCCTTTGCACCTTGCTGTCCTTCTCAGGGTTCTCCTTCTATTTATCCTCTCTGCCTGCCAGCCCCACCCACCTATCCTTGCTCCTGCCTCGCTATTGGCCGTTCAGCTCTTTATTAGGACCATCAGGTGTTTTAGACACAGTAACACAGCTCCACTGAGTTGAACAAATGCAGCGTAAGCAAAATCACACACCTGAAAATAATCTTCCCCAACAGTTGTTACAACTTTAGACCGCTGTCTGCCCCGTTCTTCCAGGTCTCAGATCTCAGGTCCAGCAGACGAGAGCTGCACAGGTTGACAAAAACCGACAGATATCAAATACACATTTTATGAATGTGATTTATGATCATATAGCTGACATAGTATTTTTTACATTTCTCCCCTGTAAAGTTTTCCCTGTCCACACAGTGTGCTGTGGGAGAAGTCATTACTATTACACATTTCTTGCCCCAAACTTGGAGTCAGGCCTTGTAACTTTTCAGACCAGGCACATTTGGTGGGAAAGAGAGATCTGGAAAGTGGAGCAGTTCTTTAGTCTGTCCATGATTCTTTTCGGTAGACACTTCCAAGGACTAAATTCCAGGCCTTGTCTGTCCATGCTAGGCTAATGTCGCATCGCTGACTTCTTCAAAAAACAAACAAAAAACCAATTTCATTTGGGGTATCTCTAAATCCAAATATAAGACTGCAGTATTTCTATCTCATTCCTCTGGTTTTACATCATTATTTCTTTTCTTTTATGGTTAAAAAAATTAGCTCCCCAAGCATTCTTGATATGCTTTGTTACTAGTTATAAAATCAGAACTCCGTTTCAGAAATAACGCTAGCGTTACTCCTGACAATGCGAGCACAGAAGCGTACCCACTCCTCATTCGCTTTGTAATAACAAAGCTCACTAGTAATGTCTGCCCGATATTTTTTAAGCCAAACAATTCTTTTCCTATGCATGTATGTATGCATGCAAGTATGTATTTAGAGACAGGGACTACAGGAGGTAAAGCTCAAAGTGCTTCCACTCTACCTTCCCAGTGTCTGGGTAACAGGTGTAAGCCACGACTCCCTATTCAACCCACAATCTGTCATTGGCATCTTCATTGCAAAATGTGCTGTAACATTAGTGTCATTTACGGAGGGAGGAGTCATTTTTTTATCAAAAAGATATTGCGTTGCACTTTTTCCTCCCAGCAATTATGAAAGTAGTTTAACAGGAGTTAAGTTATGCTTTTCAAACTTGCCATTGAAGACGAGTCTTAATTTTCACTCACGATTTATGTCTACACGGTCCTAAACTTTAAAACATCTTTTCACTACCGACTGTAACTGCTCACCTTCCTTCCCTCCCCAAACTGGGCTTGGTCTATAATTAACACCCTTCTTGCAGCCAGGCATCCTTCTGGGACACTCAGCCTAGCCCAAGGAGATAGATGCATTAACAGGTTATTAGTAAACGATGGTATCGGGTGAAGATTCCAAGTCAAGGGCGTCATGAAACTGCTGCCGAGATCTTTCCCAAGGATGAATGCTCGCATGCACAGGTAGGCTGCTCCTGCCGACTTGGCCCACCCACGTCCAGTGCAAAGCTTGCACCTTCAGAACCGGGAAGCCACGTCTCAGATTCTCTTTTTATTACTTTATGCCACTGACTCACTACGTGACCGGCCAAAGGGTGAGGAGGGAAGATGGCAAGAGTCCTTCCTACCGACCCAAAGCCACGGGCTTGGAGAGTGAAGGGCACGGGAGCCCTAACAAGGGCAGGCGTAGGTAGGAGGTGCAGGGAAAGGTCTATGGGAGTCCCAGGGCAGGAGGCGGTGCTTCGAAAGCCACGCCCACCCCCAGGTGCCTAGCGTCACGCTGCCCGCGCCGCGCCGATTGGCTCCTCCCGGGAGTCCCGCCCCCTCAGCTGTAGCCGCGCCGGCTTCGGCGTCGCCGCCATCTTTGTTGATGTGTCAGCTCCTCTGGGGTGTTTTGGGGGGGGACCCTGGGCTGAGAGCAGGGGTCGGCCGCGATCTCCACGCGTGACTTCCTCGCTCACCCCGTGTCCGCGGGATCCCGCCATGGAGACGCTGTCCCCGGAACCGGAGCTCCAGCGGCCTCGTTAGGGTGCGGCCCGGGGACGGGCGACGGACGGTGAGTGGTCGAGGGGCGTCCGGGGCCCGGCGGGGGACTCGGCGGGTACTCGCGCGGGGCTCGGCGGGGGCTTGCGCGGGGCTCGGCGGGGGCTTGCGCGGGGCTCGGCGGGGGCTTGGCTGGGAACTCGGCGGGGGCTTGGCTGGGAACTCGGCGGGGACTCGCGGGGGGCTCGGCGGGGAGCTCGCGGGGGGCTTGGCTGGGAGCTCGGCGGGGACTCGCGCGGGGCTCGGCGGGGACTCGTGCGGGGCTCGGTGGGGACTCGCGGGGTGCACGGCGGGATGGCGGGGTCCTCGGGGCTGTGCCCACAGAGCCGGGGACTCCGGGAACGCAGCCCCCCGGCCGCCCCCTTGCCTTCTTCCCACGCGGGCTGCGCTCTCACGTTCCTTAGGAATGGTTCTTTCTGTTGTGACCAAAGATGTCAGTGCCTTTCGTGAATCTTGGTAGGGTGTCGTCTCCAGTGCACGTCTCCCCTTCCCACAGATCCTCAAAGTCGCCACCCCAGGGAAACAGAGCAGGTAGAACGGCGGCTCGCGTCACTTGTTAGGTACCCGCGGCTTTTTTATTTAGTGAAGAGACACGGGTTTGGAGGCAGAGCACCGGGGTTCGGATCCTGCCGCTTCCGTTTGTGAGCGCAGAAGAGGGTACCCACGCCAGCTAGCCAGGTTTATCAGCCCTGTGTCCTGATCCTTTGATGGCCAGCCTTTTGGTTTCTTCTGAAGTGGTAGGCAGGATGCTTGTCTGAGGAAAGTGAAGCAAATCAGCCTGACAGTGTTTCCGGGGACACTTGTAGCCACGCAGAGAACAGTCTGCTGAGTGTTTCGGCTCAGGTGTGGATGTGGCCTTCACAACGTCTTCACCTGCACCTTTGTGTGTGGATCCTGTGGAGGAGGCTAAGGACCCAGAGACAGTGGTACTGAAACCCAGGGGTCTCAGCTACTCCTCAGCCTGGTGTGTATTAATGATCACACAAATAAAACAGCAGTGTTGATTGGGCCATTCCTTTTTGTTCCTTTTTGGTCTTTTCATGTCTTAAATGCTGTGAGGATTTGGAGGCCAGAAGTCTTGCGGTGCTGCCCCAGCGCGTCCTCCTTCGCACAGTGTGATAGGTGAAGCGTGTCTTTGGAAGACTGCCAGAAGATGTGTGCGCATGTTTGTTTCTTAAAAGGCCCATTCTAACTCAGAATAATAGACGCTTACTTGTTTTGTTTTGTTTTTTGACCGAAGCGCCCTGTGCTAGGGTAGTGACCACTCATAAGCATTTCGTTCCTTCACCCACAGACTAAAGAATTATCCTTTGATGCTACTCATTGAGGCAGATAGCTGATGACGGCTTAGCGTGTTCAGTTCTGAACGCCATTCATACAGCATGGTGACTGTAGTAAACAGCATGCTCAACACAGCTCTGTGAGGAAGCCCTGGTGTGATGGTTGGAAGCACAAAGCCATATTTAGAAAACTGTCTCTCCACTTGAAGGGGACTAGTACTCAATCCCAGTTTACAAAAGTTATCTGACTCACGGTAAGGAAAGAATATTTAACCTCAAATTCTGCTTTGTTTACCTTTGAGTAAAAACTAAGCTACTTCTTTTACTTCTTGTCTTAAATGACTAAGGCCAAATTTTGAATTTCTCATAAGTTCACAAACATCACTTGGACAATATTTAGTTCTGTTTAGTATTATTTTAGAAGCAGACTAGGATAGATGATTTAGATCTACAAATGATACTATAATCTTACACCATTTCAGACTTACTTGAACTTTCTTAACAGATTTTGTTTGCTCTAAGAAGTAAGATACTGGGGTGAAGGGGCCTTAGACACCAAGAGCTGAAGCAAACCCAGCAGAATAGTGACTGTGGTATGAACACATTTCTTAATGCTTTTCTGTCGAGGTGGGTGAGCTGACCATTCACTGTAGGATTGTGTAGGAAATAATAAAATAGTTGTTGTTTTTAGTAAACTACATCTTGGCAATTAGCTAAATTTAGGCATCAGTCTAACTCTTTAAAGGAAACTTACAAATCCCATTTAATTGAGGTTTTCAGATTTTAGGAACAATGAGATAAAAATATTTGTTTTCTTAGACCCTATTACAGTTGATCGAGTTTGTAAAAATAGCTTCAAATTAAGATTTCTATATCAATTTTCTGCCTTAATAGTTATAAAACCATTTTAGGGTCATATAAAAATGCATAGATCTAAAGTACCAAAACTATGATTGCCTCTTCCAAAGGCAGGCGTTAATTATATATACTTCAGGATGTATAAACCACCTCAGTATCTCATTAGAGATAAAATATGAGAAGATCAAAAAGAAAGAAGCAAACCCACCAGCACTGTTTCATTTGTGTAGTGAATAAAGACCTGAAGGATGCTCAGTACACTAAAAATCTAATTCGTATTTGATTGCTATCGCTGAAAAGCCTTCCTTCTCGCAGAACATTCCTAGAATTCTTAGAAACCACTGCCTCAGCTCTCATCTCTTAAAAGTAGAAATTGATCTGTGTAAATTTGCCTTCTAGGAAACCTCAGTATCAGCTGGTGTCATCAGGGCAGCAGGAGTCAGTGTTTCTTACACAGGTTCTCAAAGTGTGGCACAGTTAATGCAGCTTCCAATTTACTACTTAGGGATTATGAGGAGATAAGGATTGGATGCTTTTAAATTTGATTTTTACTTTTGACTTGAGTTGCCATACCAAAATCTTGTTAGAGCTAATCAGAAAGGTAAGTTATTTTACTTATGCTTCTTTCAAACTGTATTTGGGAAATATGCAAACATTTTTTGAAATATTTATACTCTCTTAGAAAAGACAGGAAACCATTTTATTGAAGAACAGAAGTGGGCTCACAGGCCAAGTTTACATATGTTAATGCATATTAGCTCGAGAAGTATGCAACTAGTATTATTTGGGAGTGGAGTGGTGCATAATTTAAAAATTGTAAAAAGTATGCTGAACTAAGATTTTCAACTGGATTTAAAACATATATATACACACACACGCACACACATATATAATATACACACACACATACACATCTTGTGAAATGCTAGCTGACTTTGAAGTATTGTAATGATAAAGTAAATACTGATCTGTAGTGTTTCAGTGTTTACAGTAGCAAAACAAATGAGATTTAACAGTCTCTGTGTTAGTCTGTGATACCTCAGGTCTGCACTTGAGTGTGCCTATTTTATTCCACACCATGTTCCCAACACCTAGAACAATGTCTACATTGATAAAGCTGCCCCATGTATATTTGGCAGATGAGCACTTTGGAAATTATTTTTGATCTAGTACCTTTGCATAAGGCTTATTTGATAACCTGTTACCAATTTGATAACCTGCAACCAATGTAGGTGGAATTCATTTTTATTTACAGTTTAGTGAATTAGCCTATGGTTTTTTGTTCATAAAGTACTAATTAGTGGGAAACTGGAAAAAGAACTGTAAACTTAGTGTTTTCAGTTACACAGTTTTGTGTGGAATAACGTTTTAGAAATGAGTGTGCCCCAAAGAATAAAAGAGCTGGAGGAGCACGTGGCATTGAGCCTTTGATGGGTTGCCTACAGCTGATGCGCTCCACTCAGAGGGAACTCAGTTCCCACTGCAACAGGCTTAAGTGTGAGCTGGTTGGTCCTATACTACTGTGTCAGAAACAGGAAGAACTGTGAGGACAGCAAGAGAATTAAGAGGGATTTTGTGACTGTGTTATAAATAAAGTATTTTCCTTCATGAGTAACTTACTACAAAGTCAAAATAGCAATGCACATTGTAGTCAATAACCATACTTACTGTATGTATCTGTGAATATGAATTGGGTCTGTCTAGCACTTAAAACAGTCTTGTAATCAATCTCTAGATTTACTATCCTCCCCTTTTATGACCTACTGGTAGACTATTCAGTCTTCAATAATTTTGATGACAACACTTCTAAAAGAAAAAACTTGGATAGCATCCAAATTGTTAGTTCTACATGAGCATTGCTAACCGTGGACGCCTGTAGGGGAGCTCAGCTGACCCCCTGCCCCTAGTTAACGGTAGAGAGATCAGTCATCATTCGATTCACTGGTTTCTGTCTGCAGCAGTTCTAATGCTCTCCTCAGTGTTGACATTGTTATGTGTACAAGCATAGGTCCTTCTTAACATCTCCTTTTTTCCTCTGGTCACAAGTCAGTATTCACTGGGGCTTCAGCAAACTAAATTTGCACAGTCTTAATGGGTATCAGGTGCCAGTTTGTATAATTTTTTCACAGGTCATAACATATTGAGAGACTGTAAATTACTTGTCTTTTAAGTTTAGTCTTTGATAGAATATGTAAAATAAATTCAAAGTTTGTGTAAGCAGGTTATTTTGTTTTGCTGTTACCTAGATAAAGTTTCTGTAGAATGGGAGATAGATTTGTTGTTCTGCACTCTTGTACACTAGAGGTCTCCTTACTAAAGCCCACTAGAGACTTGTCTTTCCCGGATCATTTCACAAAGCTAGTCAGTGGGTTCTGCTACCATTGAGAAGAACTAAACAGTATTTGCAAAAATGGCGGTAAATGTCATACAAATTGTATTAGTTAGGTTTATCTGTTTATTGCTGTTATTGTTTGATGTTGCAAGAACTACACTCGTCTAAAAGGTGACTGCCTCTTCAGAAGGGTTAAGAAAGGCTGTGTCTGCTCGATGGGTGTAGATGCATTGTGTTTCAATTTACAGGAAGGAGATTGTTCTTGTGCTTTTTAATAGGGATAATTTGGGGAACGATATGGCATTAGAATCAGTCCTTAAGCATAATTAGTCTCTTTCTGAATATGGGCAGAGATCAGGTTTGGAAACTGGTATGACAGCTTTTCTGAGGAATCTCAGTGATTTCATTTACAAAACAAAAACAACAGCAAAAAAAAAAAATCACAAACATTCTCCCTGAAGAAAAATTGAAGCTATAAGTCTCTAACTGCTTGACTTAACAGTGTCAAGCATTGTCTAATCCTACTGCAAAAGAGACAGGTTTTCTGTCTTCTCTGGCTGGCCTCTCCAGGGTGGAGACAGAACTGAAACTTCAAAGAGGGAAGAGGAGGGGCCAGTGCGTGACAACTGTCTGAAAGGTGCCAAGGGTAGAATGCACAGTTAAGTGCTGGCAGGCTCCTAGCCCCCATGCTGCCCTTTGTAACACTTGGGAGGGAGGCTCACTTCACAAGTAGTTCCTGTCCTTTTTGGCAGTCAGTATACTACATACTTCTTCACTTCTGAATTTGATGGTTCACTTCCCTTAGTAACTCTGTCCCCACTCCCTATGACTGTTCCAAATATTCTGCCCTTCTATTAACTGCTTTGCTTTTTGACTTGAAGATACAGAAAGAGAGAATTGAACGAGACTGAGAAACTACATGTTCCAGGTCTGAGATGAGGCCCAGGTTGGATTGACAGAGGGGATAGTGACAGAAAAGCAGGAGAACAAATTGTTTAAGAGATTATGAAAGCACAGGAGAAAAGGGAGAAGTGAGATGATTAAATATAGGATGCCATCGACGGGGAGGTGCTCCATTACCGGGACCATAGTTAGAGGTGAGCTTTGGCCATTTTGTTTAAGACTTTGGAGAAGCTCCAGTAGGAATGCCTGTTTAAGTAGACCGCAGTCTAGTACAGGCATAGTATGAAGAAGAGGGCAGAACGCCATGTCTGTGACTTGGTACAGGGCTGAGAATTCTTGTCTAGGCATCCGCTGTGGGTTACTGCCTCAAGTTAACTAACTGGGTAAGTGCTAGGAAGGGAGAAAGATTTAAATGAACCCTAGGGACAAAGGAAGCCAAATGGAAGAATGTGTTTTACTGTTGACAGATCATAATATACAAAGAAGAGTGTTGATAAAATTTCTTCTTAACGGAATGCTAGGGAGTCACAATGCCTTTATCATCTGTTCTCTGTTAAAGGGATTCTTTTTTTTTTTTTTTTTTTAAAATATTTATTTATTATGTATACAATATTGTGTCTGCATGTATGTCTGCAGGCCAGAAGAGGGCACCAGACCTCATTACAGATGGTTGTGAGCCACCATGTGGTTGCCAGGAAGTGAACTCAGGACCTTTGGAAGAGCAGGCAGTGTTAAAGGGATTCTTTATCTGCTGTGAGTTCGGCTTCTGTTGGTAGAGCATTAACTAGTTATGAACTTTAAAACTATTGCAGTTTTACATTTGTAAGACTTCAAATTCAACAGCAGTGAATTATATCTTATATTCATTGTATATCATTTCACATGTTATTCTTTAAAGAAAGTTAGTTTGAGTGAGCTAGTTTGTAAGTTGCTTTGAGGCTAGTATACCTGTCTGAAATTCAGATTTTTGGAATAAGTTACCAAGATTCTCTTGTGTTTACTGCATTTATTTGTCCGGTCTAAAGTCTTTAATATCAATACGGGCTTGGGCCTGTTTATGAATGTAGACAGCATAATAGTGTTCATTTGTGTCACTTGGAGGTAGGTGATACATAGTTAAGTGATTGTGAGCCTGAAATTAATGACTGTAGTAATTGTCTCCACAGGTGCTCCAAAGGAACAGAGTGTTGGACAGTGACTCCTTTATGTTCTAGAATAACATTCTTCAAGCATTAACTTTATGTTTTGCAGGTTTTAGGTCAGCAAGTATTCGAAAGCTCACTGGATGCTGGAAATCATACAATAAAATCAAATGTTGTACAAGTCTTACATATTTATCATAATTATATTATAATTACAATAAATTATAATCATAATTTATTACAAGTTTATTATAATTCATCCTTAACAAAATTCCCTCCTGCTTAGTTCTGTGAGGTCTGTGGCCAGTCTTCTCTTTCTTGTCTCAGTGACCTCTAATCATAACCCTTCTCAGAATTTGATGTAGGCATGCATTCTTCTGTTGTACAGGTGGGTCTTTGTCTTCCTTTCCACACATATATTTCATATTGGAATTACTTCATTATAGTTTCTCATCTGCCTAGTAGCAGTCTGATCTCGTCTTTGGTAGCTTCTCTGTATGTATGTGCTCTGTTGAAACATGGCCAGAGACACTGACAGTTCTTTTCTAGTTAAAAGTTTATTTTTTCAATTTTGTATATATGTGTGTTGGAGTTAGGGGTTGTGCTTATGAGTACAGTGCCAGAGGATGTCAAGCTAGGCTGTTGGATCCTACTGGAGGTACAGGCAATTGTGTGCTTCCCAACATGGGTGCTGGAAACTGAATTTGAGTCCTTTGCAAGATCAGAATGTACTCTTAACTACTGTACCATCTTTCTAGCCCCTGGTTAGATATAGATTATCCTATATATATTTCAGGATAATTTTTGAAGTTGACTAATTTTCCATAAAGAAGATAGAGGAGGAACCTTTGTAAATAATATAAAAAGGTATTCTCACCTAGTCAAATAAAATGTTGCTTTTACTGACCTAGGCAGTAGATATAGGCTCTGCTTGATTTACAGTACGAGTACTTTGAAATCAACAGTAGAACTGGGTTCCTAGATCCCTACCTAGGTGAAAAGCTGCTTCCTGTCAAGGGTTGGTTCCCAACGAGGTCTCTGAGCTGAAACAGTGGCTTGTTATTTTTCAGTTTCCTTGTTGGTGAATTTCTGTCATCTTCACTCTTGTGCACTGTGTGTTACCTTTCTTACTGGTCTTCCAGTTACGCAGATTGTTCCTTACTCCTGCAGCTACAAACCAGAACTAACTAGTGAGGCTGGCTGACCTAAGGGGGAGAACACGGTCAGGGGGCCGCCTACTGTCCCCTTTGGGTTGACTGTCCTCTTTGTTCTCTAAGGAAGGCCTTATTAAAGGAATTGCGAGTGGTATACTTTATGGTCATGTCATAGAGTCTGTGCAAAAATGTAAAGGCTCTTGGTTTAATTTTTAAAATTTATTTGGTTTCTTATATGTAAATGAAGATCAGGAGCAAATCTGAAGAAATGCAGAGTGAAGTGGTGCCAGTCAGCACGTCAGAGACAGCACCCATGGCCTCCCTTTCTTCCAGCGCAAACACTGGGACAGCACCTGAGATAAAGGAAGACTTGTGCAACCCGTTTCCTGGTGATGAGAGCAACAAATTAGAAACTGAGTCTGAAATATTGCCATTGAACTCTGACAAAATTTTATATCAACCTAATGAACACAGTAGTCAGATTGAACAAGAAAACTGTATTCTAGACTGTGGTGCTGGTGAGAATTGTGCAAAAACAGACGCATGCCCAGAAAACTCTGAACAAGTAGATGACTTTCCTGCTGGGGACTTTGCAAAACAAGTGTCAAAAACAAGTGACCCAGAACAGACGGTAACACAGATACTAGCAGAGTTAGGGTCACCTGCATTTACAGAAGCCAGTAATCCAAAGACTTCCTCAGCAAGCCTCTATGATACGGACTGCACCAGGAAACTCATTTCTCAGATAAAGACTGTTCCAGCATCAGACGATTTGTTGGGAGAAATCGAATCTGAGCTCTTATCTGCAGAGTTTGCAGAGGAACACCAAGTCCCAAATGGAGTGAATAAAGGGGAGCACGCCTTAGCCATGTTTGAGAAGTGTGTGCACAGCAAGTACCTGCAGCAGGAGCTCACTATTAAAGAGTAAGTCTAGTGCTGTGGGAAGAAACAAGGGCAGACTGCATTTTCTGTAAGAAAGTAGCCTCTTTCTCCTTTTTATTTCAGAATGCAGCCATGCACATAGTTGGTGGGGGTGTCTACTCCCTAATAACTGAGCCACTCACGTTTGCTGCTTGCTACTGTTACAAGTCTAAGGGAATAAATATGGTAACTAGTTAGTGTAAGCTCATCAGGGAGTGAGAACCTTTTACAAAGGCAATTCAAGTTATGTCAGAATAAATTTGAAAGGAAATTCAAAGTCATGAAATTTTAAGTTCGGAAGAACAGAAGAATTAGTTGATTGAGCACATTGTGCTTTTAGACTTATTTTTGCGTAGTTGTTTTTGATTTTCTTCAGCCTGTTTTTCTTTTTTGTTTGGTTTCTCGAGACAGGGTTTCACTGTGTAACAATCCTGGCTATCCTGGAACTTGCTCTGTAGACTGGACTGGCCTCGAAAACACAGAGATCCGCCTGCCTCTGAATGCTGGGATTAAAGGCGCACCACCACCTCCCATCTTAATTTTTCTTTAAATTTAAGAAATATTTAAATTTACAATTTTTTAATTAAAAAATGAGTGTGTTATGATGTGAGAGGTGTGCACATGTGGAAGTCAGAGGATGATTTTATTGAGCCATTTCTCCCGCTGCTCACTTAGATCTAACCTGGACTACTGTTGACCTGTGTGACTCTGCTCTCTTAGATCTAACCTGGACTACTGCTGACCTGTGTGACTCTGCTTCCGCACCTGAGCCACCTGTGCTCCTCTTCCTTGTAGACTCCATTCCCCTGTAGTCTGCACCCCAGAGATTATTTCTGATACCTTTCCTGTTTTTCTTAGATGTTGAATCTTAACAGTTTATATAGCACTTATAAATTTAAAGATGTGTACATCTACTAGTCTTATGTGCTAGTAATTATGTGACTGGCCCGCACCTTAAGTCATAGAATCTTCACAGATACGCTTATGAACTGCTGTCATCCTGCTTCAGGGTAAAATGGAAGAGAGCCAAGCTTTCTGAGTTTGGCTTTAGAAGTTTTATCAATTATTACTGGAAATCATCGGGTTACAAATTATAACTAAAAAATTTGGAGTACTGTTAAAAAAAATCCTCTTCTCTTTGTTCCACTCTGTCAGAGCAGTGTGGTAGAGTGGGGTAAGGGCATTAATCAGAAGCCTGAAATTGGAAGAGTCCCATTGTCCGAGCCAGATTGTTCATTCCTGTGAGAGAGACGGCACTTACTTGGTGTCACTCTTGTGGATATTAAACATCATATAAGTGTCAAATATTATAAGCTTCACTGAGTTTTTTGTTTTGTTTTACATATAATATTTTTAACTCCAAATAAAACACTTGTTGGTTCAGGTAAGCAACTTGATGTTTTTCTTAACTCTTACCTCAATTTAATATTCTGTGAAGAACGTTACCTTTCAGTTCCTTTGATTGAGACTTTCAAAAATGTATCATTTCCCAAATGTCTGATTTGCTGAGGTTTTTGTTTGTTTGCTTGGTTGGGTTTTTTTGTTTTGTTTTGTTTTGTTTTTGTTTTTTTGCTGGCAAAATTGTACATATTGAAGATGCACAGTGTGATGATTTAAAGTTATTATAAAGTGACTCTGCAATCAAGCTGGGTTAAGATATCTGTCCTCTCATGTAATTGTGTGTGTGCTGTGAACCCTTAAGATTTACTCTCTTTGCCAAATTTCCTGTTCCAAATACTGTTTCCTCTCTTCCTTCTCTGGGTCTGTCTCTTGCTATATGCCTGTATGCCCTGCCCCCACCCCCTTTCTTCCCTTTCCTTTCCTTCATCCTCCTCCCCCCTTTTCCTTTTTTTCATCCTCTTCTCTCTGTATTGTGCTAAGGGACCTTAAAATGATGGATATGTATCTTCTACACCCCCAGCCCTATTATCACCACTAAATTTTCCAGAACTTGTCTTAATCTGGAAATTTGTACCCTTTGGATCTCATCTCCTGTATCCTCTTTCTGGTTCCCTTGAAAATACCACTCTGTTCGCATTCTGTTATCCATACATCAGTAGTATTGTTTAATGACCCAACTTAAATTCTTAGAACAGCTGTCTGTGTGGAGTGGGTACACATGACATCTAAGAATAACAAATTTAGGCTGAGGGTTTGGCCAGTGGTAAGGAGCTTTCCTCATAGGGCTGATTGACCAGAATTTTTTTTTTAATATCTGATGTTTGAATCAACAAAGCTGAGTATTTAGGCTTGCTAATAAAACTAGCTGCTCTTACCTTTCTCATCTTCCTACCTTTTCTATGTAAACAGAATTAGAAATAGTTTATCCTTAAACTACAGTCACTCGATTGTAAAGACATGCTCTGAAGGCATCATTGGGTGTGGGGTTTTGTTCTTATATGAGTATGGTATTTTATTATAAAGAGGTTACTTGAGAGTATTAGCTTATATAATCATAGGTATCTACATCTAATCTGTAGATAGATACTATTCCATATCTCATTTCCCTTTTTGCCATATTTATATTGCCATTTTATATTTAGGTTAATTAAAGAAAATAAAAATCATCAGGAACTCATCTTAAATATTTGCTCAGAAAAAGACAATTTAAGAGAAGAACTGAAAAAAAGAACAGAAACAGAGAAGCAACATATGAACATAATTAAACAGGTAAAAAAATAAATCTTCCAAAACCATACTTAAATTTACAAAGTAAACTCCTGAATAAAACAATGTAGTAAATTAAAGCATGTCAAATGTAGGACACTACTTCATATTTAAACCATTGGAATGACTGAATTGTCTTATATAAATAATGACTTGTATAACTGTTCCAAATAGGACACATTTTTTGCCCAAACAGTAAAAAAGGCCTGATTGTTTAATTTCTTACCAATTAAGGGAAGCTGTACATAGCAGTAGTGACACCTGGATGTTCTGTCTGGCCTTGGATCTTTTTCTCCTTTATGTTCTAGCATGGTTTCATTCTCAGTGTTCTGTGACTTCTGCTGTGAAGGTCATGCCATGCTAACTGGAGTCCATAGCTGGAACTTTCCTTCTTTCTCTCTTTTAATGGGTGTGTTTGCTGCATGGATGGACAGGCAAGTGCTTAGGTTGGTAATAGCAAAAGCTGCTCTTGGTTTTTCTGAGCTGTTTTTCCCTCTGTGGACAAGGTGTGAGTGTCCTGTACCGAGGTGACAGAATGTAGCACTGGCATGATCTTGTGTGGGCATCACAAGGTGCACTTGAACTGTAAAAGTGCTGAGACAGTAGGGATGCAGTCTTAGAGTGTGCTTGCAGCCCGTCATTTGCACAAGCATCTTCGTGCCTCTCATGACTATTTCCTGTTCTTTCCTAGAAAGCTGTGTAATGAAAACAGCAAACAGCTGTATAGTAAAAATTAAATCAAGTTTTCAGTTACTTGTGCTTCAATATATATTTATTACACCTTTACATAATGAAAGGAGACTGTAAGCTGTTGTGTGCAGTAGTTAATTGTGATTTTTATGTGCTCCAGGTCCCACATGTAGCCAAACTAAAAGGCTAAAGCCTGTGAGGGAACCTGAGCAATAGTCAGGATTGATATTTTGCATTTTTCATTTGCATTGTATGTATTAATTGTATCATTGGTCTGTTTGGTACAGCTATAAACTATAACCTGGAAATCACTCCTTTTACAGTTAGAATTAAGAATAGAGGAACTGAATAAAGAAATTAAAGCTTCCCGAGATCAGCTAGTGGCGCAGGATGTCACAGCTAAAAACACAATCCAGCAGATCCACAAAGAGATGAGCCAGCGGATGGACCAGGTATTCATATCTCTGTTAATCTGGTAGTTTGGTACTTGTTAGTTAGAGTACAGCAGTTAGGCTGTTGTGACTCGGGTGTTATTCATATAAAGCTTTTAAAGGAAGCCAAGGACTGGAGGGGCGACTCAGCTGGGAAGACTGCTTGCTAGTCTTGCAGAAGTCAGGTGTCTGCATTGTAGCATCCAATCAGGTGCTCCCAACCACCTGTCACTCCAGTGCCAGGGTTCTGATACCCTCTTGTAACCTCCAAGGGCATTCACATGCATGTGCTGAGACAGAGATACACACATACACATAAATATAAATACAAAAATAAATCATAAACAGTGCTAAGGCAATCACAAATACATGCGAATTTTAAAAATTTAATAAATTAAGGAATATATGGGATAAAATGAGTCACCTCTTCACCTGTGTCTCCAGTCCCTTCCTATCTCTTTTCTTTGTTCCATAGGTAATTAACATTTTGTTAGATCACATATACCCGTACTATGACACCTGCTTGCATATACATGTTTTCACTAGCCCCTTTTGTGTTGCTACAACAAAATGAGTCTAAGATACTCTGTTACAAAAACAGAAACATATTTATGTTATAGTTCTAGAAGTTCAAGGGCAGGACAACCCAGAGAGAGTAGTTGTGTTAGATGACTCCTGGTGACTGGAAACCAGACTTCACTCTCTCTTTCTAAGTGTCTGCCTACTGATCCTGCCAGCCGAACTCCACTGCAAGAGTGAGGATACAGGAACTTGTTAATGTGGACCATGACGGATGGTCCTCTTCCTGGGGCCCAGAGTAGCACAGAAACTAGCAAGGAAGTGTATGTGGAGAAGAAGGGAAATAATATATACAAAAAAAACCGCACCAACCAAAGTAAAAAGAGTAAGAAAGGGCCGGGCACTTAGTACAAAAGTATGTGCCCACACTGCAGGGAATAGTGTTTATCTGTAGATGTTTTCATGTGAAAATATTTTTTATTAACACTAGGTAATGTTTTCTTTCAAAGGCCAATAAGAAATGTGACGAGGCCCGTCAGGAAAAGGAAGCGATGGTAATGAAGTATGTGAGAGGTGAGAAGGAATCTCTAGACCTTCGAAAAGAGAAAGAAACACTTGAGAGAAAACTTAGAGATGCAAATAAGGAATTGGAGAAAAACACTAACAAAATTAAGCAGCTTTCTCAGGAGAAAGGGCGGCTGCAGCAACTCTATGAATCAAAGGTATAACTTGTGCCTAATCTGAAGGTCATGCCTCTTTCCCTAGTCACACAGTGGTGTAGGACTGAAACATTCAGACATAAAGTGCTTTTTATTTGCTGACTGACATGCGTGTTTTAGGTGCCTCATTCCCTGCTTATAGAAAGGTTTTCCTTAATCATTTTTAAAACTTTCTTCTATAATCTATTGGGAAATTAGTTTGTATCTCACTGTGTACATACTAGTGTCAGCTGTGAGCAGCTTTATAATCAAAAGTGTAATTTGCCCAGGGTCTATTTTTGTTTTGTTTTGTTTTGGTTTTTATTTAATACATTTTCCTCATGCAGTATTAGGGATTGGGTTTAGGGCATCATACAGGCCAGACAAGGTCACCGCTGCTGAGCGCATCTCCAGACCTGGCCAGAATCTTAGTGCAATGCTTAGTTTACCATAGACTAGAATTTATATTTTTCTTATTGAAAAATTTATTCTAGAGTTGTCCTAGAAGGTTGAATAGCTGAAGCCATGGGTATTCAGAGTTCTTGCTATTTTTATTGCCTTTTAGTTTGGAAATGTTGTTATTGTTCTCAGGGATTCTAGCAGAACCAGCTCAATCATGTTTTACTTTACTGCCAGGCAGTTAAGAAGAATGTGTTTGTCTTCTTCTGTATCCACTGGCTAAACTAGGTAATAATTATCTTCGTGTCTACTAATTTGATAGAGTTTTATCACTCTCTTATTGAACCTTAAATCAGCTTTATGACCTGTGGACCATAGTGTACCCACCCTTGAAATATTGTGTTATGCACAAGGGTATAAAGATGCACAGTTGATTGTTTAAGTGAAGAATGACCTAATGTGCTTTTAGGAAGGTGAGACGTCTAGACTCAGCAGAGAAACAGACAAGTTAAAGGAAGAGATCAGCTCTTATGTCATTAAAGTCAAGTGGGCACAAAACAAGTTAAAAGCTGAAATGGATTCACACAAGGTGAGTGCGGCCGTGCAGCGGGGTAGCCATGAGCACTAAGGGCAAGTTTGGTGGCAGCTAACGAGTCTTAGAACTCTCCTTAGTGACTCCTGTGGGGTGGTTTGGATCAGAATGTTGGGTCATCATAAGAAAGGGATTTTCTGCCCAGGCTTAGAATGTTAAATTTTATAATTCAGACTTTACAACACCTAAATTTGCAATGTTATTTAATCTTTTTATTTTTTATTTTTTTTGATACTCAAAATTTAAGGGGAGGGAAACTTCAATATATGTTATTGGAATTAAAATGAGGAAATTTAAAATATCTTAAGATTCTCATAATTAAAAATACATGTTCATATGTAGATATAATTAAGTATAGATAGCTTATCTGTTTTCATAAATATTTTATTTCTACTATGCTGGCAAAAAAACATGTATGTGCATGAACGCACATGTAGTGCTAGGCTAATTACCCTGTCACTGACTGCTTGCTTCAAATACCATTTTATTTATAAATTAATATAATGAAATGGAGTAATAAAGTCCAATAACTGGTACTGTAACTAAAACACAAATAGAGTTGGTCTTTGGAGAAATAAAAATCTGCAGATGATAAAATAATGGTAAAAATCAACTCTTAAATGTGGCTTAAATAGAAGGGTGGTGTTATGGAAATAGTTTGTCATTTTCCAAGTTTTTAAAAATAGTCTTAGTGATGCTGTCTAAAACATAATTTCATGTTGCCTTCTTGTTGTTATTATTAATTAATTGTTTTGGTTTTGGGTTTTTGAGACAGTTTCTCTGTGTATAGTCCTGACTGAAGATCAGGTTGGTCTGGAACTCAGAGATCTGTCTGCCTCTGCCTCCTAAGTGCTGGGATTAAAGCGTGTACCATTACTACCCGGCCAGATTGCCTTATTAAGGATTACCAAGTCAGTAAAGTTGTTAATCACCTTTGGGTGTTTCTATGTTAGTGTCAGAAAGCTGTAGGTAGTATGTACTGAGAGTGGCCAAAGATAGGTCAGCAGTGAGCATGTGGGAAACTACCAAGAACTCCCAGAAGCCAGTGGGGCAAACTGACTTACTCAACTACTCAAGATTTTCCCTGTACTCTGGGTTATGTGGTGAGAAATTAAAATCTGAAACTCATAAAAAGATAATTTCTAGTTGCCTGAGTTGCTTTAGGTTCTGAGCACAATGCTCAGTCATTTCTAATGTCTTTGGCACTTTTTTTTCCTCTGTCTGTATTCCTACATAGCTGTGAGTCCTGAATGTTTAAGACCGGTTGTGAGAGACTTCTAACGACAGCATTGAGAGGTGAAACCAGATAGTTTAGAGAAGTGACTGAAGGCTGATTCTGTAAGCTGATGTGATGTAGATTAACCAGTTAGAACATAAAAATAGTAAGCATATTGATTGACCTGCCACATGGAAACTGGGTGTTTACTCGTTCTCTTTTAAGTAAGGCCTTTGGTTTAGCCAGCCAGCATTAGCCCTGTGTACAGCACTGTGTTAGGCAATGCAAAGATGTAAGGGTCAGAAGATAGCCTTTGCTTTCAGAGTGTCTGGACCAAGGCTCTGGCTCAACTTGTTCTGTGCATCTTCCTCCTGGCTGGGAGATGGAAACTGAGTCAAGATTTAGTGGTAATCTGGCAGTGTGGGAAACCACTCAGATGAGCAAGAGACAGAAGTGGCTTTGTGAACTTTCCTGGGCCCCGCTTCAGTCTTAGATACAAACACTGGGATACTGTGGGTTCTGGATCTGTTGTGAGCAGTAGCCCTGTATAGCCCTCCAGAGCATGTTACCAGACTTGAAGTCTAAACTGTGTGTGTATCTGATATCCAGGTCAAGATCAGACTACAGAAGTTAATTATTACCTCCCCTAAGCTCCTTTGTGGGTTTAACTAAAATTATTTCTCCAGTATCTAGCCCTTTAAAACAAAAGTTTTTTTTTTATTTTTTTAAATTTTGAATGTAGTGAATAATGAAGAAAGACTTTCCACATTGTACATCATGTACTTGCTTATCTGTGTGATTGACATGATCTCACTTGCCTGACCTCAGAATAAGAAGATCTCACTGGAGCATAGGTATGGCTGGCCACAGATATGATCTGTTCTTTGGCAGCATGGTTAGCTGTGTTGGGTGCTTGCCAGGCAGTTCTGCCCCCAAAAGCTAGCATTCTGGAGTGGTGTCTTCAAGTAGCATCTACAGAGTCGGGCAGGGTGCAAGAGAACTTACCCTGGAGGCCTTTGCGACTGGCACCGTGTTGTGTGTGTTCTGTCTGCTCCACTGCCTAAGGCCAGGGCCTGTGCTGCCTGAGCTCCACGGTTGCTGTCTCTGTCGCCCGTGCTGCCTCATCCTCATGGGTTGTGGGCTCATTAACGAGAGTTGAGAACTTATGATAGCGTCCCACTTCCTAAGCCGCCATCTGTTTGTTCCATAGCTTTACTCTTGATTGCACTCTTGCACTGTGGGATAGCAAGACCCGGACATATCCTTCCACCTTAAACTAAAAATATTCCCAAAATACAGAAACTGAAAGGTAAAAGAAAACAAAACCTATGTACACACAAAAGGAGAAAAATAATAAAAATATGTGAAGTGAAGGTTTTCAGTCTTGAGACAAAAGACAGTATAAGATAGTGATCCCTATCTGAAATAGATGAGGTTATTGCTGGACTTCTGGCTGCAGCACATGGAGAGGAATTGAAACCAGGCCCAGCACCTTTCTGGATTGAGGATATAGAGTACAAAGTATGGAGGACAGGAGGGCGGGGTTCAGAAATGCAAAAGTAGTAGAGCCAACAACCTCCGAAGTCCTCACAAGGGCTAGGAGATACTGTTGACACCAGCCAAAGTGCATGGACTCTCAGCACAGGGCATCAAGTGGCACTCAGCAAAGAACTACTTTAGTGGTGAGGGTCATCTTACTTGAAATAAGCTTGCTTAAAAGCTATGTAATTTAGCCGTGCACTAAAACGAATTATAAAATATTTTCAAGTGATTGTAAAAATGTTGCCTAAAAGCACACAATTCACTGTGGTTGACACCTAATGAAAAATTACCAGCATGCAAAGAAGCAGAAAATTGTAGTCCATAGAACAAGAGGATCAGTCAATAGGAACAGATCCAAAATGACTCCTAGTATAGAATGGTAGGCAAGGATGTTAAAGTAGAAATTATAAGTATCTCCAAGGAGATAAACAAAGGCTTGAGTCAGATAAGAGGAGACATGAATGGTATTTAAAGTTAATATTGATACAGTGTTCATGATGAAAACATTGTATAGAATCAACAGAAGATGAAATACTGCAGAAGACAAAATCATTGGATTAAACAGCAGGAGAGAAGCTGGGAGTGTAGCTCAGTTGATAGTTATGCATGAAGCCCTGGATTCAATCCCTGTAAAGCTGAGCCTAGTGGTGCATGCCTGTGATCCCAGCACTTAGACAGTGTACATGCCTGTGATCCCAGCTCTTAGGCAGTGTTTAAGGTTATCCTGAGCTACCTAGCAAGTTTGAAGCCAGCCTAGGCCACATGAAACTTTTCTCAAAACAACAAAAATCCAGCAGCTTCCTGAGTGATTCCCAAATATATAACTTCTACATATAACACCAATGCCTATGTTCAACTGCATTCTTTATACCTGACATCTTCAATAATTTAGTGTCTTAAAATGAATTAATAAATTGTTTCTTTCCTCCATCACCTCCCTCCATTACCTCCCTCCTCTGTCACCTCCTTATCTGAATAAATGATGACCCAATCTTTTAGTTGCTCGTGTCAAAAGGCTGTGTTCAACCTGATTTCTCTCAGCATATCCAGCCTCTCATCTTATGCCTTTCAAGCATGCATTTACTCAACACCTCACTGGAACTGCTTAGCCAGTCTGTGTAGGCTCTGAACCCCTCTTCTAAACTTTGTTGTTTTATTTTTATTCCTTAGTCTCTAATATAATGAACATGCCCTTTACTTATGTATTTATTTTTTTATTTAGCTTCATCAGTAGACTGTCAGTTTCATGGGGGTAGAGCTATTTGTTTGCTTATACAGCCATTTTCCTTGAGAATAGAACAGTGTCTGTAAAGGCTGGGGAGATGGCTCAGTGGGACACAGTGCTTGCTCTGCAAATGAGACCTGAGTTCAGATCCCCAAAATCCCATGTAGTGAGGGCACTCCTGTGGTGGAATGGGGGCTGAGACAGGAGCATCTCCAGAAACTTGTAGGGTAGCTAGCCTGGTGCATGCAGCTGCAGCAAGGTTGACAGTAAGGGCTGACAGCGGCTTAGGGTGTCCTCTGACCTCTGCACACATACACACACAAGCAGACATAGAAGGTTTAACAAAAAGGAACAGTACCTGGAAGTGCTCAGTTGCTAGGTAGATCAGATACAGTAAGCATCCTTAACTAATACACAATATGACTTTTTAAAAATTTATTCAAATGTTCATTTAATTAGTAACATTTATTTGGCCCACAAGAATCTCACTTGCTGGTTTGGGGGTATTGAAATGGTTCAGAACTATATGTCAGCTGTGTCTTAGTTCTGATAGTGAAGATGCAGAACCACAGTTGTTACCTAGTCTAAGATTCTTTAATCTTCAGATTATTGAATTATTTCTAGTTTAAGTGATGCTAGGTTTTAACATATGGCCACTTACTTAAAAGACCAGTAGCTCAAGGAAGATAAGTAAATGATTAATTATGGTATTTGTTGTTAAAATGACACATGAAGTAGTGTGTGAAGCCTAAGTGCAGTGCGGATGTTTAGGAGAGAAAGGCAAAGCTGTTCCAAGTGTAAGAACAAAAGGAGAGCAGTAAAGAGACAGGATGCCGACCTGCCTAGAACAAAGGTTGCTGCCTGGCGTTTCTTCATAGATGCAGTAGGGTTTAGCCCCTTCTTTCTTTTCTCATCACCATGCCAGAACATGGGAGAAAACCTAAGGAAGGTCTTTTGGGGTCATACGTTTACACTATAGCAAGAAAGGCATGACCGGCAGTTTGAAGGGCCTGGTCACATTGCATCTGCAGCCAGGAAGCTGGGAGACCTCACCCTCTGGTGAGCAGAAAGCCGACAAAGAACAATGACATACACAGAAGAGAGTATGAGTGTTCTCAGTGGAAACGGGGCAAGGGGTGTCTGAAGAGTCAAGTGGTCAGGACTAGAACAGGTGAGTAAAGAGTAAGAATGAGAAAAAAGCAACTGGATTTGATGGGAGTAATCCCTAAAAATCAGTGTGAAGAATTGCCATTTTATTAGAGAGGCTAGAAACAGGGACCATATTTAGTAGCATTGTTCAGTCAAAAGGGAGCTTCAAATCGATGTCAGACTCTCTGGGATGTGCAAAGAACCATTGAACACCCTGCTTTTCTTACCACCTTAGCCATTTTGAGGAATTTGGTGAAAACTGTCCATTTTAACTTATTTATTGTCCTTCAGTTAACTGTGCTGACCATTTTCACTTTGCCAGACGCAAACACTACTGCTAGACCCTTGCTTAGCCCTAGTCTAGTGCTCCAGCGGTGTCTTAGTCACTGCTCTGTTACTGCGAAGAGACACCATGACCAGTAACTTGTAGAAAGGAAGGCCTCTGATTGCGGTCAGCTCACAGTTTCAGAGGGTTAGTCCATTTTCCGTGAATGGCAGGAAATGTGGAGACCTGCAGACAGACGTGGTGCTGGAGAGGGGCTAAGGTTCTATATATCTGGATCCTCAGGCAGCAGGAAGAGTGAGCCACTGGGTCTGGCTTGAACTAAACCTCAAATGATGTAGGAGGATCTTCTATATTTGTGTGTTGCTTTCATTGGTTAAACAGAAAAAGGGGAAATGATGTAGGAGGGTCGTCTATATTTGTGTGTTGCTTTCATTGGTTAAATAAAGAGACTGTGTTGGCCTTTTGATAGGGCAGCCCTTAGGTGGGTGGAGTAGACAGAACGAAATTCTTGGAGAGAAAAGGAAGAGTCAGAAAGAGTCGCCCGCCATGAAGCCTGCCAGGTCAGACATGCTAAATCTTTCCCAGTAAGCCACGACTTGTGGTAACACACAGATTATTAAAAATGGGTTAAACAAATAATGTAAGAGTTAGCCAATAAGAGGCTTGAGCTAATGGGCTAGACAGTATTTCAATAAATACAGTTTCTGTATAATTATTTCGGGTATAAGCAAACCAGGCGCTGGGAATGCAGCCCGCACGCCTCTTACTACACTCAAAGCCCACCCCTGGTGGCATACTTCCTCCAGCAAGGCCACACCGCTAATAATGCCCCTCCCTAAGTCTGTGGGGGCCATTCTCATGCAAACCACCACAAGCAGGACTTTGCTGTTACTGTTCTTCACATCACTGTGATTAATTTTGTCTCATCATTTTGTCACTACAGGACACCAAAGATAAACTCAAAGAAACAACTACAAAATTAACACAGGCAAAGGAAGAAGCTGAACAGATCCGGCAAAACTGTCAGGATATGATAAAAACATATCAGGTATATTTCCTTTTTGAAACAGACTAATTATCAGAAATCTGTTTTCACAGACTTTATCTGTCAAATCTAAAGTGTACATGAATTTCTTAAGGCAGTTAAGGTAAAATGCAAGTTAGTTCCTCTGTTGAAGTACCTGCAATTCAAGGCTGGGAAGCCGGCCTGGTGGGGCAATGCTTGCCCAAGCGTGAGGACTGGAGCACCCACATAAAAAGCTGGGTTTGGCAGTGTGCATCTGTAACTTTGGCCTTGTCTGGGTGAAGAAAGATGGAGCAGGTGGATCTGTGGAGCTCACTGGCCAGCCAATTGGCCAAATCAGTCAATTTGAGGTTGTGTGATATCCTGTCTCAAAAATAAGGTGGAGGGAGAGCAATTGAGGAAGACCTGCTGTCACCTCTGGCCTCCATGGCACACGGGCACATAATTGCACCACATATGCAGCACAGACTAATCTTATTAGAGACCTTTTCATCAGAAAAAAAATCCTAGAAAATGTCAAAATAATTAAGAGCAAATTAAGGTAATGGAGGGAAGAAACAATTTATTAGTTCATCTTAAGACACTAAATTATTGAAGATGTCAGGTATAAAGAATGCAGTCGAACATAGGTGTTGGTGTTATATGTAGAAGTTATATATTTGGGAATCACTCAGGAAGCTACTGGAGATTTGTTGTTTTGAGAAAATAAAGAAGAACGAAGAAATGCACAACTTAAACCAGTCTTCTGTAATATGTTGTGATTCCAAAGTGTACTGTTCTTATTTCTGCAAAGTTAACATTTAAAATTGTTCAATGCATTCTTTAATTTTAACTGCATAATCTACTGCACAGTTAGTAAACTTGATTGCAAAGCTTTGCTCATTTTTAAAGTGTAAGTTCTTTTCATTGTTTTTACACATTTTTAAAGTGTAAGTTCTTTTCATTGTTTTTACACATTTTTGAAGTGTAAGTTGTTTTCATTGTTTTTACATTAGGAATCAGAAGAAATTAAGTCAAATGAGCTTGATGCAAAGCTCAGAGTCACAAAAGGAGAACTTGAAAAACAAATGCAAGAAAAATCTGACCAGCTAGAGGTGAGGAGTTTAGTTCTTCTATGTTGTATCATGAATACATGTTAGATTGCATAATGAGAAAAGGAATGGAGTACTCATTACTGTCTGCATCCAAGACCTTTATAGAAGAAGCCAGCAAAAAGCTGGTAGTGCTCATGTGTTGCATTAGGTTTGTGTCTTTTCCAGATGCATCATGCCAAAATAAAGGAGCTGGAAGATCTGAAGAGGACATTTAAGGAAGGCATGGATGAGCTCCGGACACTGAGGACAAAGGTAATCAAATCTTTAGGCCTAGCTCAGAGTTGGGGTAAATATCTTTCACTTAGAATTTACTCTGATTTTTAAAGTGTCAGGGAAGGAATACTTAAGGTTCTTTAAAATAAAAGAACTCAGGAGGAAAAAAAATAACATTTTCCCAGCAATGATGTAGAGCTGAAGAGCTGTTAGTCACTGGAAGTGCAGTCTTGTTCAGAGCACACTTACGGTGTCTGTACCTTACATGTGGGCTTTGGAGCTAAGGATAGTAAAACAGGATGGGTGGACCTCATGGTGCATAAAATATTCTTTAAGACTGAGACTATTTCTGTCTGCGTTTAACAGTAAGGTATCTATCATTTTAGTATCTAACATTAGTGAATCCCATGTTTATAGTCTTTGTTGTTAGAGTAACCGTCCTTCGGTATTCATGTGTTGTCTCTACATGTCGCCCATTTATGTAGAAACAGGGTTTGTGCAGTGTCTGCTTCGTCCTTCCCATTCTGTCAGCTGTTCCCAGCTGGGATGGCAGGGGCAGGTTGTTCCTCAGATAAGCAGATGGGGGCACTAAAGCGGCTTCCTATCATCTTTTTACCAGCACTGTAGCGTTATCTGGGGGTGCTGTGGGTCTGCCTGTCTGAGGCAGCTCATACAGAGTGTGAAGGTCTGTGCTGCAGCTTGACTGTGATCATTTTATAGGCGAAATGTCTAGAAGATGAACGCTTGAGAACTGAAGATGAATTATCAAAATACAGGGAAATTATTAATCGTCAGAAAGCTGAAATTCAGAATTTACTGGACAAAGTGAAAATGACAGATCAGGTACAAGAGGAGCTTCAAAGGTATGAGCTGAGTGATGAGCTGTTAATGCTGTCTCACTTAAAAGATGGCATCTTTAAGTACAGCTACCATATCAAAGAAGAACAATTTTTATAATTCTAGTTGACAGTTTTTCAGTTTGTGTCTTTGGACGTTTTGTATTGTCTTTAACTTCTAAAAGTCAAATTAAAGTTCATATTTCATAGACACTAGCAGGAACCATTCATAGATGGGGTGAACTTGACTCCCCATGTCATCCAGCAGAGCCTGGGCTCAGGTTAAATTTGTATTATCTGTGCTGCCCGTCTCCATGAAGAAGTGCTCCTTGCCCTCACAGCCGCTTTCCTGTGACTGGCCCTGTCCCCTCTCAGGCCCCATCTCTCCTGAGTTGTGCTGCTTTCTCCCTCCTAGCCTGTGATCAGTTACAGGAAACAGGAGCTGTTGGTGTCTCTTCTTTCAGCTTTTTGTGCTCAGTTCTTTGAGCTGCCGACATTGACAGCCACTGTCTCCTGTCATTGTGTGTGAAATGGTCCTACCCTGAGTTGGATTATTCCTTCCACTTCTGCTGTGGGTCCTATGATTACTTTTTTTATCTCTTGTCTATCTAATAACTTTCTTTTATACATTTATATTTTTAAGAACTTTTGTGAGTTTGAATGTTTACCTGCCTGTATGTGTGTGCATTACGTGCATGCTCGTTACCTTTGGAGGCCAGAAGAGAGAGTGAGGTTTCGTTACCTTTGGAGGCCAGAAGAGAGTGAGGTCTCTGGAACTGGAGTTACAGATTGTTGTGAGCCACCATGTTGGTGCTGGAAACCAAACTTGGGTCTCTGCAAGAGCAGCCAGTGATCTTCAGGGCTGCCTCATCTCTCCAGCCCCTATAAACAGAAGGCTGTTTAGAGCACAGCCACAATGATCCACTGAGTTTCGCCTGTGGCTGTTTTCATAGTGCAGTAACAAAGTACATCTGAGGCAAACAACAAACAGCAGCCGCAGCAACAGCATGGCTCAGAAACCTGCCTGCCCGTTCACAGGATGGTGGTCACAAACACTGAGCTCAGGCAGCATGCTCAGTGTGCCCTCACACTCCTGTCATTGACCTGCTCGCTAGAGAAGCTCTTTGAAAGCAGGCCCTGCTAGCCATGCTCACTTACCTTCACAGCTCTTCCCTTAACATATGAGCGTGTCATGAATGTTTGAGTGGATGCATGATTACAAGTACCTTGTGTAAAGCTTTCTATTAAGTGAAAATTCCCACACCATTAATTTAATGTTTTTTAATAGCTTACTTAAGTTTTCTTATATATAAACTTTGTTTTTTAGTGGTAAACAAGAAATCGAACATTTGAAGGAAGAAATGGAAAGCCTTAATGCTTTGATTAATGACCTACAGAAAGACATCGAAGGCAGCAGGAAAAGGGAGTCTGAGCTCCTGCTGTTCACGGAGAAGCTCACTAGTAAGAATGCACAGCTGCAGTCTGAGTCCTGCTCTCTGCAGTCACAAGTGGATAGCCTCTCTTGCAGTGAGAGTCAGCTGCAAAGCCAGTGCGAGCAAATGACACAGACTAATGCTAACTTGGTGAGGATACATGCACATTTTGTTTGCCTCCATGTATGTCTGTGCACCATGTAGTGCTGTTCAGAGGCCAGCAGAGAGTGATGCTCCCCTGTCCACTGGAAGAGCAGCCAGTGTTCTTAACTACTGAGTCATCTCCGTCCAGCCCCCAGAGTTAGTTCTTAAAACAACATAGCAAGAAATACAGGTCGCATTTCTCTTATAATATCAAAGTATAGTGTAATTAGGTTTAGGTTCTTTTAGTAATACCTGGTAATTTTAAATTTTGTAAAAATATATTTGCTTTTCTGTTTAGTGAATATAATTCATATAATAAAATTTTCTAAAATGACAAAGAATATTGAATTTTTTAAAATAAGGAAACCATGATTTCTGTCATTCTTAACTGGAATCTCCATTTTTTAAGGATATTTATTTATTTATTTTGGTAGTTTAGAGTGGTATGATATTCCTGAGTAATAAAAGTGCCGTCTAATTACTCATAAAAATAATTTTAACCAGTAGGGCTAGTGGTGGCATACAACTTTAACCCCAGCACTCTGAAGGCAGAGGTAGGTAGAATTCGGTGAGTTCAAGCCAACCTTGTTTACATAAGCAGTTCTCAGGCCATCCAGGAATACAGTGAGAGCTTGTCTTAATAGATAAATAAATAAATGAATGAATAAATGGAGTCTTTAGGAATATAGTGACACCTTGTCTCAACAATATATAAATATTATATAAATAACAAATAAATAGATTTAGTCTTTTGAATTCAAAAAATCCAGAGATTCACACTGCAGTTGTGTCCCACACTGAGTGCCCCCCCCCCATGTTGATGTTTGCTGAGCTGCTGGGTGAAGATGGGCAGGAGCTGTCACAGCAGAGTCTAGTTTTCCTTATGGTTTTTAGTTTTCAAAATGAGCAATAATTGAGAGGGGGGAGTGCTTTTTAACCTTACGGTACTTACTGTTCAGGAGAGCAGATTGCTCAGAGAGGAAGAGCTGCGGAAAGAGGAAGTCCAGAGCCTGCAGACTGAGCTCTCCACTGCGCAGAAGGAAGTTAAATCCCTGAGCACCCAGGTGGAGGAACTGAAAGACGAGTTAGTGACGCAGAGACGCAAACATGCTGCTAATGTCAAGGACCTTAGCAAACAGCTTCAGCAAGGTACTCATGTCTTCATGTTGACTCCAGCATATGTCTGTGTTAGAGGCTGATATGGGAGGCATGCCATCTCTGTGTACACCCACATGCCATCATCCTTGTGGCTGTCTTCCTGACTTCATATACCCAGTCTTCTGCCTCACGCTCCTCGGGGTTGGGAATAAAGGAGTGCGCCACTGTGCCCAGCCTGTATATTCTTTTCTACTGTGTTATAGCCACAGAGTAAATTAAAAATGCTAAGATGGCTACGGTTGCATAGTTTGCTCTCATGCTAAAGGCTGTTTATTCACAAAACCATAGAATGCTCAAATTAAGAAAATACCTTTGGCCAGTTGGGAGGGAGAATCTAAACCTTTTTACTTTGCATTCGAAGACAGGATTTCTCTGTAGCTTTGGTGCCTGTCCTAGAACTAGCTCTTATAGATCAAGCTGGCCTCAGACTCAGAGATCCCCCTGCCTCTGCCTCCTGAGAGCTGGGATTAAAGGCATGCGCCACCACCGACTGGCTGCAAAAAATTTTTAAATGTATTTCCCCTCCCCTCTAAAATTCATGTATGTTAATGCATGCCTGCAATCTTGCAGGATCAAGTTTGTCCTCAGCTACATAGTGAGTTCAAGGCCAGCTGAATTCAGTTGTTTTGTTGTTGTTTGGTTTTCTTGAGCTCTCTCTACTTTTATGTGTGTGGTATTTGGCCTGCACACCTGCTGTTCATGGACACCAGAAAAGGGCATCAGATCCTCTGGGACTGGAATTATGGATGGTTGTGAGCCATCACGTGGGTGCTGGGAATTGACCTGGGTCTTCTGGAAGAGCTCTTAATTTCTGGTCCAACTCTCTTGCCCTGGTTTTTACACATGTAACTGAAGGCAGATTTGGGAGTGATCTCTGATACTGAGAAGGATCTGAAAGTCAACAGTCAGTGTAAGCAGACAGTGCTGCCTTCAGTTACCTTTGTTTTATATAACCTGTGCATTTCCAAACGCCATTTTTATATGAATGGCGTCTCCAGTGTTCTACGATACATCTCAAGAACCTTTGTCTTTTGGTCTTTGCCATTTTTCCCAAGTGACTTTAGCAGTTAATATCACATGACATGAGCAAATAAATGTTGATTAAAACTGTCACAAGTGATCCATTTCTTTTTTTCAGCACGGAGAAAATTAGACCAGACTGAGAATGGAAACTATGATAAAGAAGTCAGTAGCATGGGAAGCCGTTCCAGTTCATCAGGTAAAAATGAGCTAAGTTGGTAGCAATTGTTTTAAAATTTTTTTTTTATTTTAAGAAGTATTTATATGCTTTGTTTTATTTTGAGGCTTAAAATAGGCATTACATATAATTATATTGTAGAAAATATATCTTATTAAATATTTACATTCTGCTCTTTGGCAAGGTTCCAGGTTTGTCTTGGGCTCTATATGAGGCCCATTTTCTTTGCTTGTACTGTTGTATCTGTGCAGCCTTTCCTCTTTTAATTTCTGAAATTTAGATTTATATCCAGCCATAGCCATTATGTGGACTCTCTTCCAAATTTTAACACCTAAGAAGTGATGAAAATGCCATCCTTATTGTAGCGTCGGGTTTATGCCTCTAATTCTCCTTTGATATTCACAGGGGATTGGTTTCAGAACATGCACTGGATACTAAAATCTTTTTTAAATGGTGCAGTCTCTGTGTGTAATCTATGCCATCCTCCCACAGACTTTAAATCATCCAGAGTGTGTAGATGATGTCTCATGTCTAGCACAGTGTGGATGCCGAAGATGTAGTTATTAAGCTGTTTGTTTAGGTCATAAAAATCTGTACATGTTCAGTATAGACACTTTTTAAAAAGTATTTCCAGGGGCTGGAGAGATGGCTCAGTGGTTAAGAGCACTGGCTGCTCTTCCAGAGGTCGTGAGTTCAATTCCCAGCAACCACATGGTGGCTCACAACCATCTGTAATGAGATCTAGCGCCCTCTTCTGGCATGTGGGCATACATGGAGGCAGAATGTTGTATACACAATAAATAAATAAATCTTTAAAAAAAAAAAAGTATTTCTAATCTGGTGTTTGTTGAACCTGTAGATGGGGATTTCACATATATGGAGGAAACAGTTGTGTGTCTGTATTTATTCTGTTTTTCTCTGTCTCTGCCTTTCTTCCTGTTGATCCTTTGTTTTCTTTCTGTTAGAGTCTAAAAATTGTGTGTTAGGGTCAAAGCCTCAGCAGTAGTTACCATAGTAACAGAATGTGTGAACAGAAAGTACCTGGTTCGAAATTGCCACTGTATCTTAGGTCCCATCTCACTTGGTTGTGTAATGGGGCGATGGTATCATTTTCTCAGGTGTGACAGGACTGAGGAGGCCATTTGTGTTAGGTGAAGAGGTTCAGACACTGATCTGCCAGGGGCTGCTGGGATGCTGACATTACAGAGTCTAGGCATGGGGAGCACAGATACTACATGCATTGTTGTACTGCCATCTAAATGAGGGTAGCAATCCTAAGAGGTAAATCACTATTTTTAGCAGAAATAGCCTAGGCACTGAGGTAACGTGTACAAAACACACTAGTAATGTGACTAGTAAGTGGATTTGAACAGTGATTTCGCCTCTATTGGCAGTTAGTCGGTCACTTTCTTCTGTATCCCGCAGAATGTCTGAGAGGTATGACCTTCCCTCCCGCACATGCCTCTTTTCCTCTCCTACCCTGTAAGCAAAGACTGCTTGTTTGTTTCCCTGCTGTCCAGACCCGAAATAATCCCACAGAAACTATATTAATTACGACACTGGTTGGCCAATGACTTGGACATATTCCTGCCTAACTCTCACATCTTAAATTAACCCGTTTCTATTCTGAATATCACCACAAGGCTATGGCTTACCTGGTAAAGTTCCAGCATCTTTCTTCTTCAGCAGCTACATGGTGTCTCCCTGACTCCACCTACTTTCTCTCTGTATCTCTGTTCAGATTTCCCACCTGGCTTTACTCTACTAAGCCATTGGCTGAAATAGCTTCTTTAATAACCAGTGTTAATAAAACATATTCATAGCATACAGAGGGGAATCCCTCCTCACTATCCTTCTTTTTTTTCCCCTTAATGTTCTTATTGTTTACTCTTTGAATTCTTTAAGCTTGCTATTCTTTTTACTTTTTTTAAGATTTTGTCTGTTGTCAGTTTTTCATCTCGTTCCTGTGTGACGTAACAGGCATTGCTGACCGCTGCTCTTATCTGTGCTTTCACAAAACAGTGGCGGCCACAAGAAGCCCATTATGTGTCCTTTGCCCAGCACTGGGCAGTTACTGTGAATGAAATGAGGGGGCCTTGGTCACACACACTGACTGAACTTGTTTTTCTGTCTTCAGGGTCACTTAATGCTCGCAGCAGTGCTGAAGACCGATCTCCAGAGAATACCAGCTCCTCGGTGGCTGTGGACAACTTCCCAGAAGTAGACAAGGCCATGCTGATTGAGAGAATAGTGAGGCTGCAGAAAGCGCATGCCCGGAAGAATGAGAAGATAGAATTTATGGAGGACCACATCAAACAACTAGTAGAAGAGATAAGAAAGAAAACCAAGTATGTATTACTGTGGTAGTATAGCCTGTGTTAGAGGACTGCCATTCGCATGCCCTCAGAAATTGGTGAAATGCTGGTCTTTTCCATGGGGTTCACCATGTTATCCAGGCTGGCCTTGCATTCCTGGGCTCATGTGATCCTTTGGTATCAACTCCTTGAGTAGCTGAGACTATAGGCAAGCGACTCTGTGCTTGGCTTAGTGATTCCTTTGGCATTCCATACTCCGTCTTTTTTGGTCACCTGTTGTATTCTAGGTTTAGGGGATACAAAGAGAAAGAAAACCAAGTTTCTCCTTAAAGGTGAAACATCAGGAGAGAGAATGAATGAGAGAGAGAGAGAAGATGAGAGAGGGAGTGGAGGGGTAGTAGTTTTGCTTTTTAACATACTAAAATAACTTGGAACATTTTTAAAAAATGCATTTAGCTTTTAAAAGATATATGAAGTTTTGAGAGTTTTTTTCCTACTGGTAAAAACCTAATGGGATAATAATTGAGCTCCTCTTGGTATAAAACATTGTACTTGGGGCTGGTTAATCAGTTCCTTAGGTCCATTCATGCCCACTCAGCAGCAGAGTGGGTTCTCTGAATCTTCAGGTTAGTGCACTAAATTTATAAGACCAGCCCTTACCTGCGAGGGAAAGACCCCAGCTACACTCCAAACCCATCTTAGCTGAGCTACAGCCTGTGTGGCATCACGTTCCTCTCACAGACACCACACTTAAGTAAGAGTTGTCTTCATATGAAAGTCTTCTCCTGAACCTTTTAAAGTTATTTTGAAATAACTTTAGACCTATAGAAAATTTTGCTTGTAGATTTTTAAAGAAAGGGCAAAATAGAGCTTAATAGAAACTATTAACAGAAATCAAACCAATAAAGTAATGACTAGATATTTACATACAAGTACGGAAAGAAACAAAAAAGCTGTGTTTATATTTCTTTAAATACCCCAATACAATGAAAAAGGGACAGTTTAAGACACCATTTAGTAAGGAAAATTCTACGCCAACTTAGGTTATTGGCCTAACAGATGTATATTTTATGCTAATCATCTTTATGCTTATGATTCATTGATCCCTACAAATCCCAGGGTTTTTTATTCTGCAAGCACACAGAGTATCATTTTGTTTTGCAGAATAATTCAGAGTTACATTTTACGGGAAGAATCAGGCACACTTTCTTCAGAAGCGTCTGATTTTAACAAAGTGCATTTGAGTAGGCGCGGTGGCATCATGGCGTCCCTATACACATCCCATCCCGCTGACAGCGGGCTGACTCTGGAGCTCTCTTTGGAAATCAACCGGAAATTACAGGCTGTTTTGGAAGATACATTGCTAAAAAATATTACTTTGAAGGTATTTGTGTTTCCTATTCATTTCCCACTCAGTAAGTATGGCACAATGATGCCTCTTCATAGTTGGCTAGCACCAGCTGTTTACCTACCACAGGATACCATGGTACCTAGAGATAAAGTTAGTGTCAGGCACTGAGGTGCATTTTTCACTTCACTGTGAATGGCTTTTGCCATATGACTGTAATCAATTATAATTTTTTTAACATTATAGCATTTTAAGTGTATTTTGTGACTTTTTTCAGCTATTGTCAGACCCAACTTTTCTGTCTTTGCTATGCATGAGCCTTGATAGCTACTAATTTTGAAATAGTTTTTAATCTTAAGTAATCATTACGCATTAAAACTTGACATAGCTGCAGTGAAAGATTATAACTGGGTCAGGTGTGGTGGCGCACACCCCTAATCCTAGCACTTTGGGGAGGCAGAGGCAGGAGGAGTTTTGTGAGTTTGATACTAGCCTGGTCTGTCTACATAGTGAGTTCCAGGACAGCCAGAACTACAAAGAGAAACCCTGTCTCAAAAACAAGAACAGACCTATTTCACTAAGACGTGTCTAGTTTATATCCGTAGCAAGAACTAGTCACTCAGTCTCACAGTTGAGGCAAAAGCAGTTCACAGGGTACTTGTATTATACTCAGTACTTCTGTTTTCTCTTCCCCACTTATTAAAGGAAAATCTGCAAACACTTGGAACAGAAATAGAACGCCTTATTAAACACCAGCATGAACTGGACCAGAGGACGAAGAAAACCTAACACAAAAGCTCTTGCCCAGTAGACAGACAAGAGCCACAGAGCAGCAGGTGCCACTGTCCAGTGTCCTGAAACAGTCCTTGCTTTGTGTCAACTAATCAAAAATTCGTTTCACTTCCCTGTGTAGAAGTGCCCTTTTATGAATGCATTGATGTGTGTGCCATAGCCATCAGCTCAGTGAAGTTCATTTCTGTGCGGTGCAGTCCAGCCACCTTGTCACTGACGTCAACACCTAATTTCCTATTGCCCTAAAGTGCTACTAAACTTTGCCATCATTCTTCCCTTAGTGATTTCTTCCTTTGAAAGTATTCGCAAAAAGACAGGTGTTCTCCATCCAACCATTCATTGTTTCTGCAACACAAAAAGAAACCTAAAAAAATCATGAAGTTTTCCAGTTTTGATCTGGACACAGTGATCACCCTGTAGTTCTAGCTGCTTCGAAGGGTAAGGAGGATCTGGAGCTCATGAGTTCAAAGCCAGCCAGGGCAACATCCCAAAACCCCATTACAATTATCCTGAATCACAGAGTAGCCTTGAGTTGTGCTATAAGGATGGCTATGAATGCTTAATTCTGATTTTAATGACAAGACAGAAAAGCTGGCTGTTGGTAACTAGCAGTGACCAGGCACTATTTATGTCTGTCAGGTTTCCTTATTTGGCATAGCTACATTTTCACATTTAAGTTGTTTGAGTTACTAGTTGAATGAACTTTTTAAATCTTCAGTTATACTTAAAATACTATGATTTTAAACAATGTGTGTACTTAAAAATGTCCTGTGGATTTGTTAAACTTTAAAATGTGAAGTGAATCCAATCATTAGAAGAGATAAATGAAGACTTTGAAACTGACATTCTTTAGTTTTACTGACATTGTGTAGAGGTAAATGCAACAGACGTTTGGCAGTGGTTCTCAACCTGTGGGTCGCGGCACTAGTAAATGTAACAGCCACTGGGTTAAGGGGTTTATGAAGACCACATTCCCAAGAGAAGCCAACACTTAGCACTGTTTACTTTTCATGTGTGCATCCATTCTTCATTCTTGATAGTTAATTGCATAGCATAATGAAACACTGTTTCCCCAAATGTGATGTTTCACTATATTATTTAAAACAGTTATATCTTCTTAGTTATATCTAAGTAGCCAAAGGAACTTAGAGCCAAATTGTTGTATCTTGTTGGTTATTTACAGTATTTAAGATGTATACTTAAATGTTGCCAATTGTAGTACCAATGTTTTTGTCATTGAATATTTTTTCTTACCTACCAGAACCTAAACACTGCATTATGTTCAAACCATCTGTATCCTGGGAGACCTTGGATCATATTTGGCAAGCCTCTATTTGTTTTGTGTTTGGGCATTTTTTCCTCTTAGGGAACTTGAACTTTGGGGGTAGACCTTTACAGAACTGTATGGGCTCTAGCGGGCATAGTAACACTTGCCTGTAACCCCAGCCCTCAGGAGGTACAGGAAAATTAAAGGGCAGCCTCAAGAACAAAGTGAATTGGAGGCCAGCCTGGGCTATGTGAAGCCCCATTTTATAAATAGAATTGTGTGGGCTCTAAAAATTTGGATCATGTCCTTTTAATGTGTTTTAACATTTCCTTAAATCAACATTGATTATAAATGTAATTTCCTAAATACTAGATGTCAATATAGTGTCTTTTTGTGATATCTCTTGTTATCCAAAAAGTATCTCTTAGCTTCAGAGTGAAAATGCATTCAAAGTTGTTTTATTTTTAAATAGTTGTAAAAAGTATTAGTCATAATGTCTTGCTCTTTTTATTATTAATAATTTATTAGAATAAAAAATAGGGTAAGTGCAATAAATTCTGAATTTTTCCCCCATTTGTTCCTAGACATGCTGTAACACTCCAAAGGTCTACATAATGTAGGCAGTTTAGCTACATCTCCCTGGTTTCTCAGGTGATATTGATTCATAAGTTACAGTGATTGGATTTTTTTAATTCCAAACATGCATAATGGAGACCAAATAGTGATCATGTCCACAGTATTCTGCACCTGTGTATGGAATACTTTAAATTATATATACATTCAGTACAGAGTGAACAAATAGTATTAATATTTATGCCACCATGTACTTGGAAAATTTAATAATGGAATAATTAAAAGATATTACTAAAAGCCATACTTTTATCATACTACCGTCTTTTTCCTATCTCTGGGGCTTAAAATCTGGAAAAGTCTTACTTTCTTTTTCATTTGCCATCTCCTGTGTCCTTCCATACATGGTCAGGACTGAGCAAAGTAATGTATAAAAACGCATGTGTTGGGGAGAGAACCTTCTAACTGATTTATAAACGGCTCCGCTGCAGATTTCTTAGGTCCTCCTACTGATTGAGTATGTGGAGGAAAGAACCTGAGAACCCAGGGGGACTTGTTGTATTTGATCATTGTTAGTTACAAATGTGAAGGACTGTTTTAGTTATTTAATAATACTTTGGCATCCTTGGGCAAGAAATTGTGTGTGTCTGTGTATCTGTGTGTGTGTGTGTCTGTGTGTGTGTGTATGTGTGTGTGTGTGTATCTGTGTCTGGGTACCTGTGTGTGTGTGTCTGTGTGTGTTTGTCTATATCTGTGTCTGTCTGTCTATATGTATCTGTGTGTGTGTCTGTCTGTCTCTGGGTGTGTACATTTTCCCTGTTCTCATTTGAAAGTGAGTGCTGATCACTCATTTTTTCCCGTACCCCCTGAGATTTTGAGTCTGTTAAAACAGTCTCAGGGATTGAACATGGTGAGTTTGGGCAGAATGAACAATTGTTGGTGATTTTGTTTTGTTGTACATAACTATTTAAAGTGGTTCAACCAGACTACACATGTCATTTATTCAGTTAAGAAATAGATTTGCGTAATAGACACCTTGTCAGGCACCCTAGAGGAACCGTGGGTGTGGCTTTCCGGTCTCTAGGGACCAGCGGTCTCATGACAACAGCAGCCCAGGTCTTCAGACCTCGCCCCACGCCAGCCCGTTGCTGGGCCGAGAAGAAAGTTGATCAACTTGCAAGGTAGACAGCTCGAAAGTCCCAGCCCAGCCTGGAGCTCTGGGCTGGGGAGAAGTGCGGGCTCAGTGCTGCTTCCATGCCGCTCCGCTCCTGCACACCTGACCTGGGGAGGGACCCTGACGACCATCTAGTGAGTGTCTGACTGGTGCCTGCTCGACACCCCGAAATGAGTCTGTGTCGTTCAGCCTTCCAAATTCTCTACAGGATGTTGATTATTCTCTGAATATTTTTACAAGAAAATTTAGGCTAAAATCTGAAAGAAAAAAGCTCAGAAACTATTAATAATGTAAATGTGATATATGTTGCCCTGGTAAGGATATTTTTTATAAATAAGGTCATTCACGCCTTGGGACTGTTGATTTTACTAATCTGCTTTTCGAGTTTTTTATTTTGTCCAGCGAGGAGTTCACACTGACACTGTTAATCTAGTTGGTGGCACTAGTGACTGGAGAATTCTCAGAGGTGAACAAGAGAAATCACTGAGAAAGCAAACTAAATGAAAACTTAGTTGCATATTGAAATGTATGTTTCTTCTTGAATGGACTCCTGAACTTCACACGGCTGTCCTTCGTGACTTCTGTTATCTCCTCTTCCTGATTGTGTGGACGTCAACATTGTATAGCTACCCCTGGATTACACTGTGCACTCTGTACATACTCTGTATAAAGCGATGCTCTTCAGGGGAGTCTGTACATTCTGTACTTATTAAATAAGCAGTGCCTGTTTACCACGCTGTGTCTTGGCATCTGTAGTGACTTACACACTTCACATGGCTAAACAGACAAATTCTCCACCATCAGCAAGACTCTTATAAACTGCTTGATTTTGGTTTTTAAACTAGACTGATTATTCTTGCTTCTCATGTGTATCTTTATCCTATCACATATGACTGAAGTAAGGTTAAGTTGAATGCCAGATTTCATTTGAAATTTAAACTATAGATAACAAAACTGGGTATTTTATAGAAGACGTTAGTTCCACAGACTAGAAAGTTTCCTTCTGGCTGGTAACCTTGTGGTACGATCTGACGTTTCACAAACCTGTGGTTCTACTGTGCCCACGATTTCCAGCTTCTTTAACAATTAAGAACCAATTCTGTGCAAAAATGGGTTAACACGCAGTGAGTATTTCACATCACTTGGTGTTGCCTTGCATCTCTCTGGGGTTCTGGTGCTTCCTGCCCTGAAATTCAGATCTGTAGAATGCGGTACCTGACAGTGATGGCTTCCACAGTGTCCTTTGCAGTTGCCTTTCAGGAACCAGTGCGTATGTGCTCACAAGTCCTGCTTCTATCGGCTAGTCATCAACTAACATCTAAGAAACAGTTTGTGTAAAACAGCACCTTGGATGGAAGGAACATGGAGAATTTCCAGTCTTTCATTACCCAAGGGCCATGCTTTTTTTTGGACTGCCTGTCCTTTGACTTGGCAGTTTCTAGATAAAATAAATCAGGAATTACATTTGCTTCAGGAGAGACTGCATACACATATTTTTTTGAAGTTTTTGTCTTTAGTGCTAATGAAAACGATAAGGGCGGGAGGTGGGTTTGCGTGTTCAGCACCCTCCCATGTCTCTTGCCTCAAGCACTGACCAGTGGTTTTTGTTGGACCTGTGTTGTGAGCACCCCCTTCACGCACGGCTCTGCTGCCCTTGCCGTACATCTAAAGCTTTGTTGCATTTATCCTGCCTTGGAAATGGCTAAAATAAATGTTTAAACTGCTCAGGTATTTTGGGCAATAATAGCTAAGCAGCATGAATGAAACTTTAGCTTGGGTGGAAGGGACTTGTTTCCGATGCTGTGGACTGGATGCACACCGGACGCCGCCTATAGTTGGCAGCCCTTAACTAATAGGACTTTCAGAAAAGATGTTCGGTGATCCCCTGATTACCAGTCAAGCTAGAGAATCGTATCTAGTGATAAGCAGCAAAATGGTTGAGCATTTCTGTTTGTTTTTTTAAAAGGTCGTAGACGATACGTTCCAAAGGCATAGAGGTTGGTGTGTCTGTGTGCCGTGTGTTGGGTGCATCGGGTAGGAAGGAGAAGACTTGCAGAATGATTGACGGACTGCTCTGATTCTTTGTTATGTAACTTAAAGGTGACTTTAGGGGTACTAGTGTTTGAGCCTTAGCTGTCACAGGTGAGGTGCCACACCACTGAACTGTTATCACTGGCTCTCTATCCTGAGCCGAGACTTATGGGTTGCCCAGGCTGTCGTTGAACTCACTGTGCAGTCCCGAGGTCCTGGCCCAAGGTTGCCCTTTGGGAAAGTTCTTTAAAGTCATTTTAGGAAACCAGATTGCACTGCGTCTGATTCCCCAGGTTAGCCTCATTTTTTAGAGATTCATTAACAGAAAAAGTTAAGGTTTAGAATATTAATGTTGGCTTCTGAATATGAGAAGCAGAGACGATGCTAGTTGGAGGTGCATGGGTAGAGCTGTGTAGTAAAGGCCATGCTCAAATGCAGGTGAGGTCTGCAGGACTAGACTAGTTCCAGGTGCAGCTGTCTGCACGACGCAGGGTCCCCAGAAATCACAAGTCACCCTGGGTCATTCTGGGTGTTTCTTCTCAACGTCAAAGTGGCTACATTTGTGTACACGGATTTGTCATTAGAGTTGCTATTGTGTGTTTTATAGTTTATTCAATGCTAGGTTTACATAAAAAGCAAAAAAGCACTTAGGGCTATTCTGGTCAAAGATTAAATACAGCAGGCTGTACTACTTTTTTATTTTCAGAACGTTTTGTTTCTCCTTTGTGGTAATAAGGAACACAGTTAAGTTTAAAAGACAAACATACCAAGAGGGACAGGGACGCCCTAATGAACTGCTCTGAAAGGCTCAGACCACCCTGTGAGACGAAAAGGACACTAAGCCTCTGTCCCAGGAATTCAGTCCAGGGGTCATGAATCTGCTATTTCCCCAAGTTAAAAGGTCTAACACTCCAGTAAGTCAGATTGCTCCCCGCAACTTCAGCCAGGGGAAAAGGAAGATGGAACCAACCATTTTGTTGCCGGTTGAACTTAGTAGAGGTCTGGAGGAGAGCAGGGATTGAAACCAGTGGGGCTGGGATTTCCTGGCAGTCTGGACTCTGGTATGGGTAGGCGCCGCTTCAGCTTTGCTCCAGTCCTGACTAACACACTGCTTTCCTGCCCCCATCTCCAGCCAAGGCCATCAGAGAACACAGGTGGGAAGTACCCTAGACGTGGAGGGCCCTGCCCTGCCTCTTCTGTGACCCCTAGACAAGCCCAGTCTCTCTTGAGTTTCTATTTTCTCTCTGCAGATGGGGGGTGATGGAGTCTGCCTGGCAGAGCAGTTCTGTAGTCTAAATAGTGTGTAGGAAAGAGCTCAGTGATGTGGTTTCTGACTAAACTGAACATCCAAAAACAAAGATACGAATTTTTAAGTATTAAAAATGTTTAAGGGTGATATGCATTTGTCCTCTAAAACTTGTTTTGATGACGTCACCTTTATAAAACAAAACACCACTGTGTGAGTGCCTCCATGTGGGTATATAGCACAGACATTGTGGGTGAGGCATACCAAGCCCATGGTGGTTACCCCTGAGGAGTGGTGGGCTTATATTTTACTCAATCTGTTTTCAGAACTGTTTCAAAGGGTATTACACTCTTAATTAGAATTTTCTCTAAGATCATGCAGCGTTCACAGCACGGTCCAAGCATATAGTGAAGGGCAGCGTGCTGACTGTCTGAGAAGATCATGTGCAGGCTTCAGATTCCCTTGGAAGGGACTAAGATTAGGAAGGAGCTAGGTGGTGGTGGCACACGCCTTTGATCCCAGCACTCGGGAGGCAGAGACAGGTGAATCTCTCAGTTTGAGGCCAGTCTGGTCGACAGAGCGAATTCCAGGACAGGTTCCGAAACTACAAAGAGAAACCCTGTCTCGAAAAAACAAAAAGTAATAATAAAACAAAAACCAAACAAAAAATGACAACAACAAAAGATTAGGAAGGAATGTGAAACATTGCTGGGGGTGGGAGGGAGTCTCCTGCCAGACCTATAGTCGGTCCTTTTCCACTCTCCAGCCCTGGCTTGACTTCAGCATCTACCTAGACTGTAGGTGGATCAGTGAGGCCACAATCAGGGAGATCCCAAGAATAATCCACCGGAAGGATGGACAACCCCCCCCATCCCACGTCCTGGGCACAGCCACATGTCAGCAAGGGAAATGTCCAGGTGGCTGCATACTTTCATTAGTTCTTTGAGAATTTTGTACACGGTGTTTTAATGACGTTCACCCTTCCACGTTCCTCCCAGATCCACACCCTCTCCACTACCCACCCAACCGTTGTGTCCAACTCCACCACCACCACCCATCAGGACCAGTCTGTGCAGCCTGTATATTCTTGGATGTGTGCCCCTCTGGATCGGCTAACTAGGGGCAGCATTCTTAAAATGAATTGTCCCTCTCCAGCCGCTAGCGATTGCTAAGAGCTCCCTGACTAGGGGCAGGGATTCCTGTCCACCTCCCCTCTCCACACTGAGATTTGATCTGACTTGAGCTTGCAAGGCAGTGCAGCATTGCAGAGGTTATGTTAACATAGAATGTGTAGGGAAAGAGTTAGGACCGGTGTTCAGTAGAACTGATGGCATCTTTTTTCCTGTTGCTAACATTTAGCGTGTTCAGTGAGAGATGGTGAGCCACATGTGAATGGAAGTAAAGTTAACTAATTAGAGGCTGGGAACAGCCTTGAATATCACACCACCCACCTGAAAAACTGCTTCAATGCAAACTCACATAAAAGTCTCAACCACTCTAATGTATTGGCAATCTATCGGTTATTATATTAATATTTAATTTCAGGTGAAGGGCAGCTTTAAAATAGTTTAAGAAGTTATTTTGAAATATGTTTTCTCCAATAGAAGATTTTCTCCAGATAGAAATCTCACAAGCCCCAGTAAACTCCTGAAGCTGACAGCATTGTAAGGTCCCTTCCTAAGGCTGCATGCAACATTGCAAGGCCCCTTCCTAAGCTGCACATGGCACTGCAAGGTCCCTTCCTAAGGCTGCGCACAGTAACAGTTGCAGGGAGAGAAGACACCCCCGTGGGTTCGCTCAGCTGCTAGCAAGGTGTGTCAGGGCTCCAAGGAAGTGGCTTCCTGAGTCTTCCCATTCCACTGAAGTAGGCTTTGGGGTGAAGCAGCTGTTTGACTCACCCTTGCTCCTGAATGTAACTCCAGTAAATTCATTGGCTCTCTAAGCTAGGCCTGGGTGCAATTGTTTCTTTGGTCTAGCCTCAGTACCCTATCTGAGATGAAGTCACACAACAACAGGTTGATTTTTTCCTTAAAGATTAGGAAGTGTGACAACACTAGCTGACAGTGATCTGGGAGCAATTTCACAGTCACATTCATCTTTCTCTTGTTGATGGACATAGAGCAGAGGCTCTGCTTCCAGCTGCAGTAACCTACAGCAAACCCAATGAAGATGCCCTGGGCCTGGACACACAGGGGCTCTTTTAGATGGCTTGCATTAACTCATTTGGTGCTTACAAACAGATACATCCATTTTAGGCATGGACAAGCCAAATAAAGTCCTGCAGAGTTCTTGGGGTCACCCTATTAGCTAGGTGACTAGCTGAAGAGTCAGTTTGAACCAGGGCCAGCTGAATTTGAAGACTTGTGCTTACAAACGGTGACATCCATCGTCAGGCTGCTCAGCCCTAATGTGGCACCAGGCATGAAAAGAACATGCTCTCTCTACATACAGTGGCTGTGCCAAATCCAATGTTCTCTTAAGCACTGTTTGTCAAAATCATTCCAAGACCAAATTACACAGTGCCTCCCCCCCAAAAAAATATTAATATGGGCATAGGAACAGTATCGCAGTGGCTCTCTGTGTGGCCACATTTTTTTCTGGGTAGCTCAGATTAATTGGAATAATGCAATATACAATTTACTCTGCGGGTCATTGCAAAATAAAATGCAGTGCCCACATTATCGTAAAATACAGAAGTGACACGCATTTCTTGCCAGTGTGGTAGGAATATTTTCTGCTGCTGGCAGTTTTTTAGCAAGCAGGTTATGGGAGTGGACACCGGCTCAGCAATGACAAAAACTGTCCTGGCAGTGGGTAGGGCCACAGCCGAGCTGAAGGGATGCAGAATTTAGACATGCGTATTAAAAAACACTGTCTCAGAGGCTCTTTTATATAGTTTTTTAATCTTATGAATATATTTTCATATTTTTAGAAATTTGTTTTTTGTAATGAAAAGTTCCCTGAGAAATTTAGCTAGAGTTCCAAAGATATATAAAAGATTTTTGTAGTTCAAGCCAATGTGGAGACTGAGCTTCAGTGTTCATTGAGTGCAAAAGCATTAGTTTCTCATTTTTAAATTCCATTACCTGTTATAAAGATACTACCTTAATAGACACAAGGTTGAGCCCACCAAAACTGAACTGAGACTTTACACAGTTCATGGTTGGCAGGAGAAGCAGCTTCCCAGCATATAGCTTCTGCCTCCAGGGTAGTCAGTTGATGACGTTTCTGCCCCAGCGGCCCACATAGCACCTTTTAGCTCTGTGAAAGCTAGCCAGAGGGGAAGACATTTCCAACTCAGTTCCAGCTTCGTTTCTGTGCGTCTTGCAATGAAAGCACACTTTGAGAACTGGGTCTTACCATCTTGTCATGGTGCACAGCCAACAAAAACGGCAGTAGCCTTATGAGGTATTTCTTGTTTGTTTTATGGTGGGAGACCATACTTGTAAATAATTATGTGTGGTGGCAAGCCTAGATTGATGTGTGTGTGTGTGTGTGTGTGTGTGTGTGTGTGTGTGAGAGAGAGAGAGAGAGAGAGAGAGAGAGAGAGAGAGAGAGAGAGAGAGAGCTGGTGTAGGAGGGTCTTCTATTTGTGTATTGCCCTCATTGGTTAAATAAAGAAAACTGCCATGGCCTTTTGATAGGGCAGCCCTTAGGTGGGCGGAGTAGATAGAACGGAATGCTGTGAGAGAGAAGGCAGTGTGGCAGACGCAGATGCCATGCTTTTCCAGCACAAGATGGACACGGGTTAGACTCATGCCGGTAAGCCACAACTCAAGTGGCGATACACATTAATGGAGATGGGCTAAAATAATATGTGAGAGTTAGCCAAGAAGGGGCTGGAGATAATGGGCCAGGCAGTATTTAAATGAGTACAGTTTCCGTGTAATTATTTCGAGTACGCACCGGGAGCTGGGCGGGACAGGACAAGGGGCCCGGCACTGGGAACGCAGCCCGAGCCCCTCATTGCAACAAGTGCTGCCACAGAAAGCATATAGAGATAAGGGGACAACCTTCCGTCTTGTTTCAGACAGGGTCTGTTGTTTTTTTCACCACATATGCCCATCTACCCAGCTCTCAAGCTTCAGGAACTCTCTGTCCACCTCCCACCCCCCTGTAGATATGCTCAGGATTACCGACCCTAGCACTGTGCCTGCAACGTATGTCGTTCCTCACACTTGCATGGCAAACATTTTACCTACCTTCACTGCATCCCAGTGCTGTTTTTCATTTTTATTCTTTTGCAGTGCTGAGGATCAAACCCGGGGCTGTAAACATACCTGTGCTCTACCATGGAGCAGCAGTGCCAGCCCAAGGCCAAACTTAAAAAGCAATTTGAGCACCTGAAAAAGTAGATAAGTTCATTAAAATTCCACTGGTGGGAGCAATACGAACTTGAAGGAAGCTGTGGACAGATGCCTAAGAATATATGTTCTGGAATCTGCCTGAGCATGTCCTGACTCCATCACCTGGTTGACCTTGGAAGGCCTTGTTTTCCTCGAGTGCAAAGGGATGACTGTAGGAGAAGCCTTCTGAGGAATGGTCTGTGGGTACCACTGTCACATCTGAATGAGAAAGTGCATAAAGCACCTGCAGACCCAGTCACATAGTGCGGAATAAATGTTAGCTATTCAGAGCGCCAGTGTGGAACGTTCCAGGTAGGATGGAAGGCCACAGTCAGGCAAATCGCATGATGTCATTCAAGTCTGTGCTTTCCCCCCAAACAATCCAGAGAGCAAGGCACAGAGGAGATGCAGCATGAAGTCTTTGAAATTAATGCCTTGTCTTCAGGGACGGAGCAAGCAAGGATGCTCTTACATGTGTGTATGGTTTCTGTGTTGTGACACACTTGGAGCAAGTTGTCGCTGTCACAGATTATCAAGCCATATATATGTCCACGGTAAAGTGACTCCCTATGGGTCATTGAGCATCACAGCACAGACTCCAAGTCTGGTGGACATTCTAGAACTCTCTCTCTGTAGACCAGGCTGGCTTCAACCTCACAGAGATCCACCTGCCTCTGCCTCCAGAGAGCTGGGGTTAAAGGCGTGTGCCACTACTGCCCAGGAGGCTTTTAAATGTTAGTTTGTGAGCGCACACAGTTGCCACTGAGCAAATGTGGAGATCATGAGATCATTTGTGGGACTATGCTCTCTTCTGCCATACGGTTCCAGGACTCAAACGCAGGCTGCTGGGCTTTGTGGCAAGCATCCTCCCTTGCTGGACCATCCCCACTGGCCCTTGATATGGCCACTTAAAAGTTCAGTTTGAAGGAAAGAAATAAGATAATGATAGATCTAGATGCTCCAGCACATGGGAGCTCCTCTGGGAGGGAAGTGTAGGTTCTGGGTGCCACTAGATGGCAGAGGAATGTCACCAAACCAACCATTGTCACAGTTCAGCACTGGGAGTGTCTTCAGTCTTATCACTCAGCCCCTCTCTGCGGGATCCTCAGATATCTGCCTTGCGAGCTGTGCTCCTTGCCTTTCAGAGTCAGGTGACAGTCTTAGAGGAGTCCTCACCAGCTGCAGGCACTAGCTCAAACCCCAGATTATGAGTGTGGTTTCACTACTGCCCAAACTCCTAACCCAGAAAACATTTAGAGCTTCCCGACCTTTATTTCCTACTCTCGGGAGGGAGTGGGGTGAACATTTGGAAGGACAACAAACAAGCTTGCAGGCGCTTTGCCTGGACCACTGTGACATCATCTTCCGCCTCACACCAGCCAGAGCTGCTTCTCAACCTTCTGAAGCCAAGACCGGCATGCAACTGTCCTGCTCTTTCAGTCTGCTATGTCTTCATCTCAGACATCATTCCTTTGCAGCATTAAACAGAGTGGCGGGCACTCCAAAATTTGGGATGCTTGTTTGAGTTGAATTTGATGAAGCTTATAAAGGGTTTTGCTTTTTGTTGTTTGGAGGATAAGACTCTGCCTGCACCGAGCTGGAAGGACTTTTTAACGTCTGAACTCCAGAGCAGCTGCCTCCTACCCAGGAAGAGTGCAGGATGGGAGTGATCGAGCAGTCTGTAAACATGGAGGGAACGCCGCTCTCTTAAAGTCATGTTACAACCAGTGGAACCAGCCAGGAGAGCAGGGTCGCTCTGCAAATGATTCATACAGACTGAGAAGGAGCACATCCATAGCAGGCACTGGCTTCTCACGCTATGCGTCTATGCCACTATGCCGGAGGAAAGAACTGTCCTGTCTGGGAGCCTCTTCCTCCCACCTGTGGCCAAGGGCACGGACGGCACTGACCTCCCTGCGGGTCGCTGATCAGTCTTGCGTCTGGTACAGGTGCTACAGTCTCACCCACCAACCGAAGCGGAGGCCGAACATTGTCTATCCACCCATCCCCTCTGCGAGTGACAGTCACCTTAATGGTGCTTCCCCGGGGGAAGAGAGCTTTCCCGCAAAGGACCTGCTTTTAGGGTCGGGGCGAGGGGGAGTGGAAGACAAAACCCAACTTTGTCTGGGGTAGACCGTTTTCTACTAAACCAACAGGACCGTCATTCCCTTTCAAAGAAAACCTACCTCCCAGCTAGCAGGGAGCTGGGCGCCAGGGCTCATCTGGCTTCCTCGAAAGGGCCGGAGCTGCTGATGGATCAAAGGACACCAGTGAGGGAGCGCGGAGCGGTCAAGGGTGGCACCGGGGCTGCAGGGAGCTCAAAGGCGGGGAGGAGCCGCACCCCCACTGCGGAGCCTCTAATCCCTTTGTCCTGGTGTCTCCGCGGGGCTTTGAAAGGTGCCATCCAAGTGGCAAGCTGGGAACAGGTCTCTTTGGAGCCAACAGCCAGCCACTTCTGTCAGTGGCCACTGCCCCCCTCCCCCGCCCTGACTTTGATTCCCCCCCCCCCCGCAGTGGCCCACTACCCCACCCCCCTTTTCCTTCAGGATCCCACACTTCACCTGACTTTGAGGACTTTCCCAGGAGCAGATCTCTCTGTGGGCGTTTACTGGCCTCCCCGTGCCTCTCTTCTGCACCCGTGGGGTCTGCTGAGCCAGAAGGAAAGCAGCCCTTGGTTGCTCCCTCTTTTCCAGATGCATTTCTGGCTTTCTGGCTTGAAATCTGGGGACTCTTCCTCAGGAAGCTATTTCCATTCCTGGATAGCTGGAAACCTTCCTGGAGCTTTGATGTTAAGTTCGGTGGGAAGAGGGCCCAAAAGGCAGCTCACTGACTGAGTCCTTTCTGAGCACACATGTCAAGGCCCTAGGTTCAAATGCCAGCATCCCCATCACCCTCCCTAAGCTGTAGCTGGAGACTTGCAGCACATGGGAAACACTGTGTTCTGTTGTATTGCGCTGGGAACCAGTACTGCGCTGTCCCATGGGAACTGTTAAAATGTCTCCCATCCCTGTGCCTCACTTATCCTGGGGCTTGACTGAGATCCTACAGTGTACCTTATTGAAAACGTCACGAGAGAAAGAGAGAGAGAGAGAGAGAGAGAGAGAGAGAGAGAGAGAGAGAGAGAGAGAGAGGTGGGGAGCTGCTTGTCTAAGAGTCTCACAGCTCCAGTTACCACGCCATAGTCCAGGCAAAGGTCCAACTCCACCACTTGGCATGGAGATCACAGATCAGAAATTGACTTTTATTGGTATATTGGGGCCATTGCCAAGTGTATGTGTGTGTTGATATGAATCTAATGGCCTTCCTAAAAGCTACAAAGATGTTAATAAGAAAGCGACAACCCAGATTTTTCATGAATCCAATCCATTATCTAAATTAATAAGCAAGAATGTGGGATTTCAGAACCCTTAAGTTTTGGATCTGAAGCCAGGCAGGATGCAATGTCATTGTGTACGGTAGACCTTGGGCAGAGCCTGGCTCCAGAACCCAGAGAGTCAGCATGCCGCCTGTGTCTGTGGGTATGGACTATGTCACTGTCACCCTCCACAGTCACTATCTTAGCCAGATAGTGAGATGTCTGCCTGCTGGGAAAGCCAGCCTTAACCCCCTTCCCGCACCCCTTTCCAGGAGGAGACAAATATATTCACAGCCCTGTAGGCAGGGGGAGTGATGGGGCCACTATTAAGGGAGACTCCTTGGCCACCCATTCTGGGGCCACTCCGTGAGAGAGGAAGTCTTGTTCCTTATGATTTGATAACATTCCTCCCGAGGTTAAGCCCAGTTTGATGCCTGAGAGCCTCCTGACCCAAGGCAAAGAGGACAGGGGGACAGTGTGTTCATCATGCAAAGCTCTGCTCACACCCGAGTATCAGTTCCCTGTCCCATTGCAAAGCAAAAGACCACAGACAGGAGTCACCAGGAGGCAGTGGACAGATCAACAGCAGAGCTGGGAGCTGCCCTGTGGCTGAGTAGGGATGGTGTACACTTCCTGTATCTGGAAGAAGTAAGTGTGCCCGCCTAGGGATACACTTTAGGTATCCGGAGGAAGTAAGTGTGCCCGCCTAGGGATACACTTTAGGTATCCGGAGGAAGTAAGTGTGCCCACCAAAGGGCTGTTCTCACTGACTTAGCTTTGCCTGAAGATGTCAGTCTGTCAGGATCACTGCCATTCCCTCCCTGGAGCTGAGATTGGGCACAAGGGATACTGGACAAACAAGGACAGATGAAGAGGGTTGCCTTAGCCTTCCTGCGGATGGACTATGGCATGGGGCAGGGAGCCCTGGATTACTTTCCCACAAGACCTAAAGACATTTTGTTATAAATACTAATTGAAGAACATGGCAGTCAGTGAGAGACCTCTGTGCATCTCCAGATATGCAGCAGAATTGGTCCCCCTGTGCAAAATACTCTATTCCATAAAGGATTTACAAAGTATAGAGCGTGGGAGCTGGTTTGCTCTGGCTGCCAAGCATGAGATGTCAGGGAAGTTTCAGAACTTGAGAGCCTGTGTTAGTCTGCAGTGGCAGCCATAACTCGATACCAAGGAGCAGGTGGCTTAAACGATAAAAAGTAGGTTCTCTTCCCACTTTGGAAGCCAAAACTTCCGGATGGAAGTGCGAGGAGGGCTGGTTTCTGAGGCCTCCCTCTTGTCTTTGCAGGACTCTCTTGCCTGGGTGTTTGTATCTGTGCCTAATCTCTCCTTATTAAGACACCAGTCAGACTGGGTTAGCCGCCCCAGTAACCCCCTTTTAATGTAATTACTTCTTTCAAGGCACCATCTCAAACTCAGCCACAATCTACGGCTCATATCCTGGGGATTTGGGAAGGATGTGATTCAGTTTCCTCACTGGTAAAGTTGGGATCAAACTTTGTTCTCTTTTCTTGAGACACAAATGAGCTGGAGTAAGAAAAGAGACTTTCAAGTGCTATACGCAAAAGCATGAAGTCACTCAGTAGGCAGGACAGACAGGACAGACAGCTTACCAGTGTGTCTTGGGGTAGGATTGGGGCCTACAAAAATCCTATTTGGAGACCAAGTTCCCTTCGGAAAGATAAACTTTCGAAGATACAGCTAAATGCCATGTCTTCTTGGGGATGTGAGCCTTGAGAAACAAACTAGTAATTTGTTCTTGTGTTTGTCCACCATCGCCAGTCACACACATCCTCTGTATGAGGAGATGCAAATAGAAGGGAGAACTTCTGGAAGCCAATAGGAAACTGCCAGAAAGAGGACTGTGTGTGACTCTGGCTGTGTGTGACTCTGGCTGTGTGTGACTCTGGCTGTGTGTGACTGACTCTGGCTGTGTGTGACTGACTCTGGCTGTGTGTGACTCTGGCTGTGTGTGACTGACTCTGGCTGTGTGTGACTGACTCTGGCTGTGACTGACTCTGGCTGTGTGTGGCTGACTCTGGCTGTGTCTGACTCTGGCTGTGTGTGTCTGACTCTGGCTGTGTGTG
>PVIU01010238.1:0-71310 GCA_004026605.1 Ondatra zibethicus
TTTTGAATGCACTCCTTCCTAGGCCGGGAGGGATGGGGGTGGGCCTTGGACTTCCAACAGGGCAGGGCACCATGCCCTCTTTCAAGGAAGAAGGGGGAGGGAGGAGGGGTGGGGGGGTAGTGGGAGGGGACCGGGAGAAGGGGAAGAAAGGAAAATTTTATTTCTTTAATTATGTTCTTGAATGGAAAAAATAAAACAAAACAATGTATGGAAAAAAAAAGATGTATGGACTGGATATTAACGAAAAGCCGGGGAATGTCTACTTATGTGGAGTAGAATAGAAGAAGGAAAATTTCACAGAAAAACTAACATTTATCTCAAGAAGAAATCAAGGGATGCTTTTCAAATTCTTTCCTCATACAATGTGACTTCCTCTGGATATCACTCACCACTTCCTCTTCCCTACCATTCTGAATCTACTTGGTTCTTGGGTGTTAGACTGGATTCTTTCCTACTTCCAATCAGACCACACCTTCCCCTGCTTCACTGAGTTTCCTGAATCTACTGTTTACTGTCTTCTGGGTTATACTTGTGACATTTTCCTTTCATATTTTCTACCATTTCTGAGGGTTAGAATTTCATTAATTAATATGTATTGTTCTAATTGCCTTGCACAATACTGAGCCTTTATAATCTTATTTCTAGGCAATTTTGACTCACATTTCATGAACTAAATCATGATTTGCTTTTTAAAATCAATTGTTCTTCTCTGCTACCCTTTTCATTGAAGACCACCACTATTCATTCTTGTTCTTCCATTCCATCTTTATTCATCCAACAAATATTTACCAAAGGTATTTAGGGATTAGTTATCACAGCAGGATGTAGACTGTAATGGCAGATTAGTGGTTCATAGTGTCCTGAGGAAAATGCAGTTCAAAGGAATGTTTAAATATGGCTCATGATTGCTGTGCAAAGCCCACTAAGAATAAGGAGGACTTTTTCAAAGGAAGACTTAGTGTTTCTTCACAGACCTATTGAACCATAATCTTTTGTAAGGAAGAATATGTGCTTTAAGTAAGTCTTTTAAATGATTCCCAGGTTATAACCTATAATCTTAAAAACACATTCCTTTATATAAATTACAACCAATCAAATAAGTATATAATTGCATGCCATTAAAATGCTACGTAAGAATATTGTAAGTACTAAGGTAGCTTGATCCATAATGGCTATCCATTACCTTGGTGAGGCACAGGATCAAGGTTCTACATGGCTAGGAGGTTAGTGATGGCTCAGACTTAAGATGTCGGAGTGACTTTCCATGACTGAGTTTCAGGTCAGAAATCTAAAAGTCATGCTGATCCCTTTCTTGCCCGCACTCTCACCAATTTTTGTTGTCCTTAGTTCATTTCAACTCTGTGCTGCCATCTTTATTACTATGTTGATGTGAAACACAGCTCTTATTCCAGAAGGAAAAAAATTGAGTTAAATCTGAGCCAAATATGTGTGATCATTTTACTTAATGTGTGCAGGGGTCTTACTTCACTCTCTTGTATGTAAGTGCCCAAGAATCTTAACATTTAAAAAAAAAATAAAATGTCCAGACATGCATGAATGTATTTCTAAATTACTCTTCTATTCTACTATTTTATTTATTTTTATATCAGTGTCATAATCCTTTGGATAAATTTGAAAATCGGTTTTGTGGGCTAACAGGATTGCTGAATGGTTAGAAACACTTGCCGCCCTTCCAGAGCCTGCAAACTTGGGTCCCAGTGCTCACGTGGCTCACAACCACCTGTCTAGGTAAAGAGGATGGATGCCCACTCCTGTCCTCTGAGAGCACCAGGCATGCACATGTTGCACACATACATATGCAGGCAGAACACATAAGAATCACTGCTTTAAAAAGCCAGTGTGAGTACCAACTTTCTTCTTCGTTTTCAAAATATTTTTGCCTTTTCTTGATCTCTTAACATGAAATTTTGGATCTACTGTTAAATTTCTACAAACGATCTACCTGAGATTTTGACAAACATTGTTTTTAGTCCATAGATACATTTGAGTTATCATCTTAGCAATAGTAGGCGTTATTGTCTATGAGCATTTTAATTGATTAAATTTTATTTGGTTTAGTTTTAGTAATATTATAGTTTTAGTAAATAAATATCTTACTGCTTTAGCTAAGCTTATTTTTAAGCATTTTAATTTTAATGCTACAACAAACGAAATCAATTTCATTTTCATTTTATATTGCCATTTAAAATAAATTGTTTTGCATTCTTTAAAAAATATTATTCATTTTTATTTTAAGTGTTTTGCCTGCATGTATGTCTGTTCAGCATGTGTGTGCCATGTCCACAGAGTTTAGAAAAGGGTATCAGGTTCTCTGGAGCCGGAGTTACAGATATTTATAAATTGCCATGTGAGTGCTAGGAACGAAATTCATGTTCCGTAAGAGCAAGTGCTCTTAGCTGTTGAGCCATATTTTCATAGCCTCCCTCTGTTTTTTTTTTGTCGTTGTTGTTTTGTTCTGTTGCATTTTTAAACGTTGTTTAAATTTGAAATATTATGCAAAAATGACGATTTGTTCTTCCAGTACCTTCTTCAATTTCTTTCTTCGAATATTTATATTTTTATTGTTGCATACTTTGACCTCCTAAAGTTTATCTCCCTATAGTTTTGAGGCTATTGAGGAAGTGTGTACATGATCTCCTTCTCAGCATGCTTGCTGTTGGTCTTCAGAAGGGCTGATTTTTTTTTATCCTGCCACTTTTGCTGAATGTATTGATCATTTCTCAGCAAATAATAATTTGATTTGTTTTCCTATTTCTATTCCTTTAAGTGCCTTCTCTTGTATTACTGATCTAGTAAGGGCTTATAAACACAAATAAATAAATAAATGAAAAGTAATAGTAGATAACCCTGTCTTAATTTTGATTTTAATAGGATTGCTTTGAGATTTTAATCAATTTAAGATAATGTTGGTTATGGTTCTGGCCCTTATGAGACTGAGGTCTAATTCTTTCTTGTGTTATTACTTAGTACTTTTTTCATGGTATATTAGATTTCATCAAAGAGTTCGAAGATAGCTTAATCTATGGGTATAATAATACGTTATTGGGAGTTGGTTAAACACTATATCCATTTACCAGAATTATTTTATTAGTTTTTTTACCCTAGTGCCAATAACCTATCAAGTCATAGGTTCTTGGCCTGACAATGGTGACAATAATGGGTTTCATTATTATATTAGACTTAAATTCAAGCAGAAAGTGGTTGGTTACGCCCATGATCTTCAAGCCACTATTGCACCAGAGGCCATGTCTTTCCAGGCCAGCTGTTATTCTTCCTTGTTTGTTTGAAACACAGTCTCACTCTGTAGTCCAAGGTAGCTTAATGAGGGCTAACCATATACCCAAACTGGCTTGATCTTGGTAATCTGCCTGCTTCAGGTTCGCGAATTTTGAGATTGCAGTTATGAGCCGCTATGCCTTGCTATTTTCAATAATCTTGTAATCTTATTGGTCATTTAAAGAAAAGATTTTTATTGGTTTATTTCACATAAAACTTCAGAAAAATTCATTTTTAACTGAAAATGACAGTGTAGTGCCTATTGTAACCCTAATTTTTGTGAGCAAGTCTTACATCTTTTGAAACAAATGGAAGTGTGTTGAGAGCTAAGTATCAGAAATGTAGTTATAGATGACAATTAATTTTCTGTTAATTGTGAAGTTTAATGTTCCTAAGACTTTTTGCTTACTTTGATTTCTATTTTGAATTAGACTACCCTAAATCTCTAGAAGCCTTAGACAAATTGCAATTAATTTTATAGTAATTACCTTTAAATGTAATATTCAAGTGTTCTTTACTATGAATCCATTATGGTCTAAAATCAGTATTTCAGTCACTAAATGGAATATTTCATTTTTCAATATTTTTGAAAAGGTTTTGACTACATGCTTTTAGTTCAAAATTTCCTTCTGTCTCATTGAAACCCTCCAAGTAAATAAATATCCCTTTAAAGTCATTAAAACTTAATGGAAAATTAAAGAGGCTGTAAAAGGGTTAGTTTTACTTCATGGGAAGCAGGCAAGATGGCTCTGGAAGTTTTCTGTAATGATGACACATGAAGTTGCACCACCTTTCTCACAATGAGGTGTGAATTAAAGACATTTAAATCGTGTATTCCACCTTGGGTAGATTCAGATATTCCCAGCAAGTGCAGAGTTTAGGGACCAGGGACTGTAATTCCTGACCACAACAGTCCAGAGAAGATTTAAGGAAGGAAAGAAATACTAAGTCATTTTCCATAAGAATAACCTAATTACCTGGTCCTCAAAAGCTATAGGAGGGTAAGACTGACATTGCACACTTGGTGATTAGGGTATGTGACTGCTGTTACCTGGTTTACCTTCTCTATGGATTACCTAGTTGATATTAAAGATATAGTGGCCACAGACTGGGCAAACTTAATTTGAGCTGCATTAGATTTTTATTGCTGTGTAAAAATAGCTCCAATTTTTATAGACATAACTAACTGACCATACTTAAACTTAATGGTTTTCTCAAACAAAGAAAAGATAGGGTAGAAGATGGAGCAATTGAGGAAAAGAAGAGGATCAATGGAGAGGAGCAAGAAAGGGTAATGGAGGTAAAAATACGCTCAACATATGTTCTGTACATGTATGGAACTGTCAAAAACATAGAAGCAGTAAACACTCACTGTAATACCTTTTGAGCATGAGAATTCAGGAAGAGCTTAGCTGGGCTGTTCCCATTCAGTGATTTCCACCATCAAGATGGAAGCAAGGGCTGAATTCCATCTGGGGGCATGACTGAAGCCAAGCAGTTCCCTTCTAGGTGACTCTGAACATGGCAAACGACTTGCTGTAGCTAGCAAAATTCCTCAAATCTTCAACACCACGATGGGCTTTCGCGAACATGATTGATTCAAGAGACCACAAAGCTGAGGCCAAAAGAGATACAACAATGTTTAAATAGATCACTCTTTTCAGAGTGAGAATGGACCCCATAAGTTCACAGATTAAAGTAGGAGAGGGCATGGGGGACTACCTGGGAAGATGACTACCATGGGGTACAGTAATTGTTCTTGTAGACTGCTAATGAAGTTGACCTCTGTAAATTAAATTTTACATTGACTCTTTCTTTCTTTCTTTCTTTCTTTCTTTCTTTCTTTCTTTCTTTCTTTCTTTCTTTCTTTCTTCCTTTTCTTTTCTTTCTTTATTTTGTATGTGTTTGTGCCCCTAAGAGGCTTCCAAATTCCAGTACTTTCAAATTAGCCCTCTATTTGTCACATCTCTGTGTGGGATCATTTTTGTTCTCCCTTCTGTATCCTCATTGGCAATAATTTCATTACTTTCAACCACCTTTAAGATTGCAAGTGTTCAATAATAAACATTTTCTTTTTTTGTTTTGTTTTGTTTTATTTTTTCCATTCAAAAACATAATTAAAGAAATAAAATTTTTACATTTCTTCCCCTTCTCCCGGTCCCCTCCCGCTACCCCCAACCCCTCCTCCCTCCCCCTTCTTCCTTGAAAGAGGGCATGATGCCCTGCCCTGTTGGAAGTCCAAGGCCCACCCCCCTCCCTCCTGGCCTAGGAAGGTGTGCATCCAAAAAGATTCGGTTCTCAAAAAGACAATACATGCAGAAGAGAATAAACATTTTCTTTAAGTCTTTTATTCAATGTATGTATGTCAGTGTATGCCTAACATGTAAATATTGTTATTTACATAAGCAAATGAGAAGTCAGAATAACTACTTGCATCATTTCCTTTCAAAATTAACATATTTTCCTCTGAATCTCCCCAACTATTTTAGAAAGATGTGAATCATTGTTTATACACTTCTATGTCTTAATTTAATGTTTGAAAGATTTTGACTTTTATAATTGTGATTAGCTCTAAAGTATCTTTCTATAGGGATGTTTTTGTTTTTGTTTTATTGTATTTTTTGATTTGTTTTTGTTTTTATCCCCTTATTTTATTTATAAGGCTTCCATATTAAAACTGCTTGGGCCAATAAATCTTTCTTTGATATCATAGTGGTCAGCCTTGAAGAGGTAAGTAGAAAGTAATGACACTCATCTAGTTGACGATCCAAGTGATTGATTGGATCCGGTCATTTAACAGTTTTATAAAGTCAATATCAGGGAAAGAAATGAGACTCTTATTATGGTAAACTGTATTTGTACTGTCACCATTCTGTGATTTATTACAAACCTGTGGCTAGGATTAGGATATTATAAATGAGGAAAAATAAAAGACTCATTAATTTTTTATACCCACAGGTGGAAGACATGCAGTGGGCTAATAGAGAACACACGCACCCAGCATCTGTCTGCAGCCTGCCGTGCAAGCCCGGGGAGAGGAAGAAAACCGTGAAAGGGGTCCCTTGCTGCTGGCACTGTGAACGCTGTGAGGGTTATAACTACCAGGCAGACGAACTCTCCTGTGAGCTCTGCCCGTTGGATCAGAGACCCAACATCAACCGCACAGGCTGTCAGAGGATCCCCATCATCAAGTTGGAGTGGCATTCTCCCTGGGCAGTGGTACCTGTGTTCATAGCGATATTGGGAATCATTGCCACCACCTTTGTGATTGTGACATTTGTCCGCTATAATGACACACCTATCGTGAGAGCTTCTGGGCGGGAACTTAGTTACGTGCTCCTGACAGGGATTTTTCTCTGTTACTCAATTACCTTTTTGATGATTGCGGCACCCGACACAGTCATATGCTCCTTCCGACGGATTTTCCTGGGACTTGGTATGTGTTTCAGCTATGCAGCACTTTTGACCAAAACAAACCGTATCCACCGAATATTTGAGCAGGGGAAGAAATCGGTCACAGCACCTAAGTTTATCAGTCCGGCATCCCAGCTGGTGATCACCTTCAGCCTCATCTCTGTACAGCTCCTTGGAGTGTTTGTGTGGTTTGTTGTGGATCCCCCACACACCATCATTGACTATGGAGAACAGCGGACACTAGATCCCGAGAATGCCAGGGGAGTGCTCAAGTGTGACATTTCCGATCTGTCACTCATTTGTTCACTGGGGTACAGTATCCTCCTGATGGTCACTTGTACTGTTTATGCCATTAAAACCAGAGGAGTTCCAGAGACGTTCAATGAAGCCAAACCTATTGGATTTACCATGTACACCACTTGCATCATTTGGTTAGCTTTCATCCCCATCTTTTTTGGTACAGCCCAGTCAGCAGAGAAGGTAAGCCCCAGGAAATCCTTTTGACAGACCTTTTCCTAGATGTATTGAAATTTAACTTCATTTAGAATTATTTTTTCCTACTTTTAGTTCATTTATATTCTTTCAAGTTGCTTCAGTCTGTGGTTTGTGTGTGTGTGTGTGTGTGTGTGTGTGAAGGCTACATTTCTTTGAGTATGCATGGCCTATGAATGACATTTTCCCCCTAAGTACCACTATTGCATGCTCTTTAGCAGGGTTGAAGATTGACAGACTTCCTATCATTTTCTAGGCCTCTTTTCTCAGCCCTGTTATCTACAATGTCACTGTTCTTTTCCAAATGTTAATTAAAAGACAGAAGCAGAAAGGGCAGATGGGCTCACAGGGGTGAGCTGTCCCTGAGAGATCCCACTGCAAAGCAAATGACATCTTTTCTGTTCTTTGGAAACTCTGGGAAAAAGCCATTCCTTGACAGTTATGATTCCAATCATAGAAGCAGAATTTATAATAACACAACCAAAACCAAAACATACTGTGATGTGCTGATACATTCCTAACCACTTACCCACATCTTCCCGGCTCCTATTCCTGTTCATGTTACATTTACAAATGATCATGGTGGTGGATAATTACAATAACAGTGGGCAATTATATAGAGTTGTTTGTATTTGTAGGTGAAGATCAATTGACTCTCTTGAAGTAATTTCCTTTGTCATTAATCTTCAGTCCACTTTTTTCCATATAAAACACTGATTAGTAAAGAAAGTCTTCATAGGAGATGTGGTATTTGTTGGTCTAGATGCATTCACCTCTACACATGAGAAAGGGGAGAACCAAAGTCAGTCTGAGTTCCCAGACTTGGGACGTGAGATGAAGAAACTTATAGCACACCAGGAGATGTTAGATTTCTATAGCAATAACCCTTCAGCCTTAATGTGTATGTAAGAAAGATCTCTCAAAGAGAAGACTTAAACATCTGCCCACCCTCCATCATTACAAAGACATCAACTAGTTCATGGGAAATTATAGTGCTGGGATTGTAAAGATGCAGGTGAGGTCCTGCAGACCTTAAAATCTCAACCTACTCAGATGGAAAGTCCTCCACAAGGGGATGGCAAGCTTATTAGGATGACCACTCAGTGCTCACTGGATCAATGGGGCCTACAACTATGTTTGGACAGAAAAAAAAAGAACTTTAGTAAAATTTTGATGATTAGCATAAACTTGCCATGAATTAGTGACCCCCAAGCACTATCCCGACGGCCTGGATTTGTGGGAGCCACAGACATTCAGTGTGGGATCAAACACGTAGAGGGAAGTTAAAAGTAAGACAGTCAGGAGCTAGGCCCTTAGTAATGAAAAGATGTATTTCAGTATATAAGGATGGAAATGTATTAGAAATTAAACCTATAAATCTAACTTGTGAAAGAATAGGCAAGCCAGAAAATAACTGTCTCCAAGTTCAATGTTTAATAGAGTTGTTCGTTTAGTCATGGAAAATAGCATTTTTTCAGAGTTTGAAAATGCCCAAATAAATACATTTCTAGTAATGACAATATAAGCAGTTGTTATATTGAGTGCTGGAACCTCTTCTTCCCCATGGCATTACCTACAGAGGTTATCACAACATTGTTTACTGTGCTTCTGGTGACCTACAAGTATCCGAGCAAAGGATATCTTCTAGCTTGCTATTCTTCCTCTTCTCTGACATTTTAAACAATAGAACTGTTATTTTTCACATAGTGGCTTCTACACATGGAAAGGTTAAAACAATTGTGAATATGTTTGGGGTATATTTTTGAGAATTCAGTGCTTTAGAATTAAAAGAAATAAAATCATCATCCTGTATCAAGGTATTGGATAACACAGTATTTCAAATTTGAATTCTCAGTGGATCCATAAAGTTATTAAAATATTTTCTCCCAGGGAGGAGCTCATGAAGTCCTGCCACAACAAAGGAGTTATTGTCAGTTGACAGCTGCTGAGTGATGGGAAGTCATTCTTTAGGGATGTGGCACTGATAGAGGTTGTTCATGCTCCAGTGGGCAACTCCCACATCATTCACATATGTGTATCTTTAATTGGACTTAGTGGTGTTTTGTTTTTGAAGAAGAGGACATGAATTGGAAGGGACTTTTATTGCTTGGTGGACCTGGGGAAGAAATGGAGGGATAAATGACAGCGTGGATATTATCATATTTCACTGTACACATACATACAATTCTTAAAGAATAACTTTTTCTAAATAAAATATTTTTCCCCAAACAATAAGTTTATGTATTGTAGCTGTCTTCCAAAAAGCAGCAATTGAGATAAAGATTTGAACATGAAATAAACACAGAAACCTGCCAGGGATTGAGGCTGCCCGCTGTGATGCTAAGCCTTTGAGAGGTGTATATCTATGTTAAAATCTGGAAGTTATATTTACTTTTGTGAGTATGTACGTATCCATGCCTTCAGAGAATGTGGTTATCCAATTTCATATTTTTCTTTCTTACCTTTGTGGAGTAAAGGTGTGTTTTAGAAACAAATTGTAAAACAAATAAAAAATATGCTAACTGGAATTTATTTTGTATTTATTATGTGATTAAATGGGAGACAGTCTGCAGAACTCAATAATAAGTAATAACTATTGGGATTTTCAGAATGTTATAGAGATATATCATCTAGTCTTCAGAATTGTAGAATTTAGCTCTGTCACTAGAGCAAGAGCTATTGGATCATAAATAGTCTTTGCCACTGAAGTACTTTATATAATAGAATTATGTGATATCCTAAAACTTACCTTAAAATTTACTGTCTGCTTTTCCTTCAAAGTATCTTTGTTATTCAAGATGATAGATAAAATGCTTCAGAGAATTTTTAACATTGTTAAAGCTATTGGCGTGGATATTAAAAATGAACTAGACATTTCTGTCTCTAAAAGAAGTCTTTAAATAAGTTTATTGACTTGGCAGGAGAGAAGAGCTGATCACGCCTCCATTTTCATTTATAATGCTCAGCCAATTAGCCCAGGTTATCAACTTGAAGCATTTACAAAAGTCAGGCGACCCACACATCCATTAATTCAGCAGATCCTTATTGAGCATTGTGTCTGGCATTGAGTTAATTATTGAACCCATGTCAGTCTACCTCTCTGAGTGTCCTTGTAAGGATCAGCTTGGCTCTCAGCCCATGCCTTCCTGTTGCCTGCCAGCACCAGCAGGATGCCAGGCTCAAGGGCAGGAAAGATGGTGAGAGGTCAGATTTGAGATGAGAAAGCAAATACCTATGCATCCTCTAACTCTACATTAGTGACGTGGAATTTGTACCATGGAAAACAGCAGGAAGAACAATTTTCTCGCAGTGCACATATCCACATGCCATCTGAGAGTAGTGTCTACTGCAGGAAAGTTGTTGAGCCATGCAGGCTTGTCTGAAACTGCAAGAAACAGAAGTAAAGAGAGTTGAAGAATCTACAAAGATGGTTCGGAAAACATTCCTATGTAACCAAGTTACCAGTTATACAAAGACAGTCAGTGCAGAGCCATAACAATTGATAGCTCTTTGACGTGTGTCGTGCCTGCTTTCAGTAGCAAACACCGCTTAACTTGTCCACCTGCTTTCTCTTTGGATTTATAATTATGTAACTTGCTCATACTTCTGAAATCTGCTAAATATTGGAAGAAATTTACTTTCCCTTTCTTTTGGAGAAGCAGAATAAAGAAAATATAGAATTACTGAGGTACTCTGTAGTTATACCCAAAGTCACATAATTGCGCTGAAAAGACAAAAATATATTTAAAATCATTAACCTAATCGTGTAGAAAGTAATCATTACTGGTAGTTACAGGCTCAAAGGGTGGCAGAAATCTCTTAAAGACATTTTATCTTTCCTAATTGGGCACATAAAATTCATATAACCAGACAATCGTTATGATACTGTCAGACTCCAAGAAGTACAATGTTCCAACTAGATCATTGGGTAGGAAAAATAAAAACAAACAAAAAGTAATATCAGAACAGAAAAATATATAGCTGAAAGTTGTCTTAGGATTTCTATTGTTATCATGAAACACCATGACCAAAAGCAAGTTGGAGAGGAAATGGGGTGTTTATTTAACCTACTTTTCCACAGGACAGTTCATCATCAAGTGAAGTGAGGACAAGAACTCCAACAGGGCAGGAAACTGGAGACAGAGCTGATGCAGCAGTCACAGAGGGGTGCTGCTTACTGGCTTGCTCATCATGGATTGCTCAGCCTGCTTTCTTTTGGAACCCAGGACTACCACTCCAGGGAATGCACCACCCACAATGGGCTGGGCCCTCTGTCATCAGTCTCTAATTAAGAAAATGCCCTACAGGCTTGCCTACAGCCCAGTCTTAAGGAGTTATTTTCTTAACTGAATTTTTTCCTCTCAGATAACCTTAGCTTTTGTCAAGTTGACATAAAACTATCTAGCAATGTTAGCAAAACAAACAAATAACAAACAACCCCTCCACAACTCTGCCAAACAAAACACCCAAAGAGTGAAACCAGTACATCTAAACCATCTTTCCCCCCTTGCCAAGTCATCTTCAACCCCACCTTTCTAGTAGCTCTGCTGTATTGTTTGCTTGTCTCAACTTCAAATGCCACCCCATCAAAACTTGCAGACCATACAGCCTGTCTATTAGATATGTATCTGAATGAATACATTCCAAGATAGAGTCCTTTATATAATACATTCTCAGTAAATAACATTTAAATCACTGGGTGTCATATCTTATACAGTGATGACAATATATTTTGTTTATATATAATATAATATACAATATAATAAATTTGTTTGCTTAGGATTTTTTAGGTTAGTGCTTAATTCAAGTCTTTTATATACCTCTCCTGTGATCAACATTAGACCCTTTGTTGGAATTTTTGCTATTTAAATGATTGGCCACATTGATCTCTCAAAATCATGTGTTACTGTCACTTACTTTAAGGTAGGGCTACTAAATACTTAATGCAAAGGACAAAAAAAATAATAGTTGTGCTTCTTCCTATGTAAAATTCACAAGCAAAGAAAAAGTTCTGTAGTGGTCTGCTGCTTTGGGCTTTTCACCTCTTCCTTGTGTTTTCTGTGTATCTGCCTGTGATACACAATATATCATAAAATAAAAACAATGCAGGGGTAAGGAAATAAAGGAAATATGGAGCTGCAGTTACTGTAAGGAAGTACTTAGCTCTGGAGAATCAGTGCTGGGCATTAATTTCAGGATCCTCTGGGTAAGTTGAGGATATATAAGCAAAAGGCCATGCTCCCACTGATGGGAGTAAATTCCCCTAAGACTACAAATTCAACTGTAGAGCTGTATAAGACAATCACCCTCTGTTTTTGTTCCTTCTTATTCTCAACCGAGAGTACACTTGATTTTATATATCTTGAGAAAGAATAGGAAGATGATTTACTTTTCTAAAACCTGATTTTGTCTCATTATTATCTTTTGAGCCAATAAATACCTTATCCTAGTTTTTCAGTTACACAATTTGTGTGTCATTAAAAGTGTTTAACACACAGTAAGCAGTGAATCTGTGCTGGGCATCATCACCAGTAAGGTGTCATCCACGAAGACAGGGAGCTTATTTGGTTTTGCTCACCACTGTATTCTAAGCATATGCATAATAACAAGCCTGAAACAGTATTAAAATATTTGTTTAATGACTAAAGTATCAAAATAAATGCAAGTCATGGATCTTACTTGATTTAAGCAGACAGTTAATCTCAATTTCACTAGCCAGCAGTATCTACACCATGTTTTATCAAACATGGCATATGCTTGCGAATATATGTATGTAAATACATCAGTGAAAGAGGGATATGAGGGACGCAATAATCTGTAGCAGGAGAAAGGAGATATTTCTGAGGCAATGTGTAACTGCCTTCAAATATTTAGCAGAAAGAATATGGAGGAAAGCCCAGGAAGCAGTTGCCAAAATCTTTATGCTGCAATTGAAAATGTGAACAGCTTTAAGGGGGGTTATGAGACAGATCTCTCTGACTAGTAGTAAAATACCTGCCCTAAAGAATAGACCACAAAATCAAGAGCTTTCAGAATCTGGAGTGCCAATGTCTACATAGCCTGGCTATCAGTAGAAAAAGATGCAGGACAGACAGCTCAGACCAGATATCCTTACAGCCACATGTGTCCTTTAAAATAAAGAGGAGAGTGGAAATAAAGAACAAACTCTGCTTTGCACATCCACACCTGCCTGTTGTTATGTCTGCTGCTAAACTGTGTATAGATGCCATTTTGGTCTTGTTTTCTTGCCACCTTGTACTCATTTGAAGTGCTTCCCTTTGGAGGCTTCAGTTACACCTTAAGTTACAGCACTGTCTCAGGTGGTGTGGTATTTTTTTCTTAGGTAATATCAGTTGCACCAGAATGTTTTAATATTTCTTTAGAAGGGGAGAAACAAATGAGAACATGAAACTGAAAAGAAAACACTTATTTGATTTTACTTTTCCAGGTAAACTGAAGGATATGCCTGTGCTAACATTTAAAAGAAAAAGGAGAATGAATTTCTTATGAACATGTAGTCATGCCTGGGAAGGAGTTTGATTCTGCCTTGTCTGCCTTTTTTGTTTGTTTAAGGTTGTGTACATATTATAGCTACAGAAAACTCAGCTTACAGATTCGTACAATTCTTTTGGAGATTATTATCTTACCTGACACTACAAAGGGATGTTTATTCAATAAATCTTGTTTCAGTTCCACAGTGTCATGATTGGGACTCTAGGGAGAAAACCATGGTACTAGAGCTATTAACTGTAAACATGTGGTTACTATGGGGCTGTGGTGTTTTCTCATACTTTTATTTTAAACTGAAACAAGTTTTAAAACATTTTAATTGTCTGTGCCCAAATTGAAATGACTTCACAAGCTGGATCATTATCGAGTCAGCTGGGAAGGTGGTTGGTCATAGAGCTAACACATGTCATTAGCATCATAGTTGTTGATATGATCCAAACCCTATGATAATATATTTATTTAATATTATTTTTCAGAATATATAGACTTGGCTTTATTCAGAAATATTTGGAGATTTATCAGATAAAAACACATTTTTTTCTGTATTGATAAAGTGTTGTTGATATCCAGCCACTTGATAATAGGGAAGTAGTGACTAATTTACTTATTGTTAATTCAAGGTGCATTTTCCAGGATTCAGTAGAGACTTGTGTTTCATGGAAACATACAGAATGCCAGAAAGAGAAGATGACAACAAATAAATAGTTCCTTTGAGCTAAAAGCATAATACAATTTTATGTGGAGAAATTAGAAACATATATCTAAATGGTGTATCACATGTAAGTCAACATCACTCACCTTAAATTGTGAAAAACATTTATCCAAGTGCTAATGTAAATTCCACTCATGTAAGATATAAGTAAACCAAATATATTCAAACAATTAAATGAATGAATGAAAATAAAAACTCAACAGTCGTCTCTCTCTATGCCTTATAAAAAGACCAAACAGTATAAGTGGCTATCATCAAAGAAGTCCTAAACTATTTTGCAATGAAAGAACAACAAGTAACCAGAAGATGCTATGTTGATCATCAGGTAAACATGCAAAGAAATGCATTTCAGAATAGCGACTCCCAAAGTTCTGCCTTCTAGTTCAACTATGGTGTAAGCAGAGGGAATGTTAAAATTATATAGTTTTGAAGACTAAGGAGTATCTGGCAGAGATGGCCTTCTGTGAGTATAAGGCATAGAAGGAGAAAGATGCAAGTTCTTTTATATCAGAAATAACTAGGGGAGGGGTATAGGAAATATACCTCTTTTAGAGCTGATATAGTTTCCAAGTGTTTGAACACATCCATCCTGTTATAAGTTCTTGATAGCTAGTGTCCTTATCTTTAAGAAACTAGTCAAGAAAAATAATCATTTTTTCGCAAGTCCATCTCCATCCATCCTAAGCAAAGGAAAAGACCTCTACTGGTAATCTTTCTCTATTAACCTGACCTGACAATCATAATTATACATCAATATTCATTATTTATTTATAATTATTTAGAATAAATAATTATATTGATTATTGAGACTAAAAAACAAAAGCAATAATACAAATTATAAAGAACTACAACACAAATGGAAAAGAACAACTAATTCCAAAGGAAAAAAAAATCACAGAAGTAATTCAGAAGATATTTGAATTTTAACATTCAGCATTCTCAGGTAGAACCAGAGGATAATATATGCCTAGGTACAGGATCCCCAACACAAGTGAGGGAAAATCCTAGACAAGGAAAATAGAAGCAAATGTGCTAGAGAAATAATCTAAATATTGATGTGACATTAAAAATACATATGAGAAATCAGATACTGTTGATAATCACAGAGGATCAGTTTATGAAGCAATTTCAAATATAAAAGCATTTGAGATCTTGTTGGATATTTTTACATGCTTTTTCTCTTTCATATTTCCTTTCCTCTTTTCCTCCCTCTCTCCCTCTTACCCTCCTTTTCTCCCTTCCTTCTTTCCTTTTGCTTTCCTCTTTTTTTCTGTTTGTTTGTGTGTGTGTTGCTGACAACTGAATCTAGCGTGGTATACTAAGCCATCAATTTGATTCTTAACTCAATTGGTATCCCAGACAGGTCTTGAATTCTATTGGTAGCTTAGGACAGTCTTGAACACGCAATACTTTTGCCTCTTATGATATTTCTGGGGTTACACAAAGGTACAACTATGCCTGGTTGAAATGCTAGAACTCATGATTATGAAATGCTAGAAATTATGATTACCTTTTTATCTGCAAATCTAATTATGCTTCTTGTATGAGTCTAAAGTAAATAATACTTAGCAGTTATTAAAAACAGTCACAGTTGGTAATGTTCTTACATTATTAAAAGGATCAAGAAGACAAAACATAGAATAGGAATTCTTTTACTTGAATGAAAGTAAATGTCATTAGCTCTGTATTTCAAAATTTGTTATATGACTTAAAAATTGGTAGTACAAATGGGTGTAGTGATTCACACCTTTTAATCTCAGCACTCAGGAAACAAGTATATCTCTGTGAATTCTAGGTAAGCCTGACTTACATGTTGAGTTTCAAGCCAGCCAGAGCAACATAGTGAGATCCTGCTTCAAAAAAGCAAAACAAGGCATTATGAAGTGAACAAAGAATCAAAAAAGGAAGTCTGTAAGAGAAATCCAAGAGAGTAGAATATGCCAGTTCATCACATCACCCACCTTATCCTTTGAATGACTAACAGGTAGCATTTAAAAGTAAGGGTCCAAACAGATAACTGCACTCTCTGTAAAAATGAAATGAAAGAGGAAAGATTATTCCAGCTTATCAGTTTCATAAAATGATAACAGAAGATAGGTAGATGGATAATAGAGACTCATTTTGTTGATTAAATATATAGATTTAATTTAATTACCTAATCCATGTGATATAACAATAGTTGTATACAGTCAAGACTAAATAAAGATCTCAATATTCTTTCCTAAGACAACATGAGCTTATACTCTCAAATCAGGAATCTTTAGGGTTTACTATATCTTAAGGAATCTTATTGATACATGTATATACAAAGACGCATTGGATTATTTTATCTTAAAACTGGTGACTGCACTCTGTCACAAATATTTCTTAAATATTTTGCATGTGCATGCATCATTGGTCTGTTGTTTTGTATTCAAGAAAATGAAGAAATGAATAAGGAACTGAATAATGAATAAGAAATCAAGTTTCTTAGCATTGAGTAAGGTGAGTGTGAAGTACACGGGTACCTTATACAAAGCAGAGGGAAGAATAAAACCTTGAGGCCAGAGATGGTGGAGGGAAGAAAACAAAGTGTTCCTTTGAGAAAAGAAGCAAATCTCACAGAAGAGGGAGAATTAAAGTAAGCCTGGGGATATGGTGGGAGCAACAGATGGAAATAGCCTCCTGAACTGTCGCAACACTGGTTTAAATATTCAGGAAAGAGAAATGCAGATAGCACTTGCAAAACCCGTGAGAAGCTATCCTAAGGTTGGACACCAATTAGTCACCAGAGGGCTGGATGACTGTATGCCTCTATTTACCCTGCTAATAGTACATCATCTACTTTGAAAAGGTATTTCCCAGTATGGTCAATAAATTATGCGATTACTTGTACGATTAGGGTAGCCAATAATTGGGAGCCATTCCAAGCAGGAACTTCTGCTAAGTTTGTGTGTTATTTATCAGGGATTTGAGTATATTTGTATATTTGAACAATTCAAAACTTTAAGGTAGTCTCAGGGCAACTATATGTAAAATTTCTCCACCCTTGATGAATTGTATGAATTTTAAAGCACAAAGATAAGAAAAAGTAAAATAAGTTTACTGAAGAAATTCAGGCAAGAAATGTTTAGACGTATTTCAGTTTGAATTAGGAACAGAAGACAAATCAGGGCAGGGCTTCCAGAGTCCAAGCTGTCTGTTCACCTGCAATAGCACAGGTTGTTGTGGCAGAGGCGAGGCTGTTACCCAGTTGTTCTTCAGAGGGAGATGAGATTTTCTTCTGGTCTTGGCTAAGAAAAAGAAAACTCTTTTTTTTTTTCCTTAGGGAGATAGAACCTAAAGCCTCACTTATGTTAGGCAAATGATACCCTTGAGCTCTTTAAATTTTTTCTTCTTAATTCCCAGTACGAAGTGGTTCTTTACAATTTCTGCTTATTGTATCTAGCCAAGAATGGAGAGGCTTAGTTGAGATTACAGAATGGAAAAGAGGTAAAAATACTTTTCACAAATAAAATCTAAGATATACTTGACTGGATTATGATTTTTAATAAACAAAAATACTAAATAATGAAATAAATGTTAAACTATCTTTGAATTTATGTGTTATTTGTGTTATGGGCTTGTGTGAAGGTTGGAAGTCCACTTGTATGATTTGATTTTCTCCTTCCACAATGGAGATTTCAGGGATTGAAATCAGTTCTAGAGAAGCCGTTTTGCTGATGCCTGAAGAAATCGTCACAGTTGAAATATCAGGGCCTCCACAAGTTCAAGGAAGACTGTGTCCCAGTGCTAAGAATGGAAGTCGGCATGAGTTCATATCCATAACCCATAAGTTATCTGCAACTGACAATCATTTGCAAAAGAAAAGTTATTTTACTCCAGCGAAATCTCACTTTGTATACAAACCACACTTAAGCATAGGCCCAGAAGTAGATAGCCAACACAAAATGAACATAATGAATTTTTTGTAGTTTTTTTCTTTTCTTCATATTGTTTTGTTTGTTCATCTTTTTTGTAATCTTATTGGTCCTTTGCTTGTATATTATGATTTCTCAGGTTCCTGATTTTATGTTTTTATGGGTTTCATTTGTGTGTGTGTGTGTGTGTTTTGTCCTTTTTCTTACAGATTCTGGTTTATTCCTTCCTTTTATTTGCCTGTCTATTTCTAAAGAGAGAGAGAGATAGATAGATAGAGAGGGAGAGAGAGGGAGGGAGGGAGGGAGGGAGGGAGGGAGGGAGGGAGAAAAAGAGAGAAGAGTCATGGAGTTGGATGGGTGGAGAGGTGAAGAGGATGTGGGAGAAGATGATGAAGGGGAAACTGTGGTCAGAATATGTTTTATGAAAGAAGACCTTATTTTTCAGTAAAAAAAAAACCACCCAAATTATTTCTAAATGGTAAATGTCATCTAAATAAATAATCCTGTTTTTATTAAGAAATTTGAGTATTAAGTGAGCTTATGAAATTTTTAGGGTAATCTTGATTTTTTCTATTTGCTCTTGCAAAAGTTACTCAATAATTGTTTTCCTTTCTGATACTTGTATGTAATTTTGTCATCTTGCATATAAATCTAGTTTTCTTATTGTCTCTTTAAAACTATTTTTTAAGATTCTTGTAAATGAGTCCTTAATATAAACTGAAAGATTTTGTCTTTTGACAGGGTATTGAAATCTGGGAACAGATTAGTTTTAAACCAATAAATAACCTCAATACTAATTGTAGGTTTGCATTCTTATTGGCTCTGGAAAAGAATTGGTTACTCTCTTTTTTATTTAATTAAAATATAACTATATCTTTACTCCTTCCCCCTCAAAACCTTACCACAACCTCCTACTCCTTTTCAAATTCATGACCTTTTATTCTTTAACTATTATTGTTACATTATACATGCATATATGTGTATATAAATATGTAAATATAACCAGCTGAATCTGTTAAGTATTGCTTGTGTGTCTATCTAACCACTTGGGATAAACTAATCATTTAGGTTGCTCATTTTGGAGAAGGCTAATTCTCCCTTTCCTTGTTGAATGGGTCATTTCCCAACTGCTCAGCCTTGAAATAATCACACAGAAACTGTATTAATTAAATAACTGCTTGGCCCATTACTCTAGCTTCTTATTGGTTAACACATACATCTTAATTTAACCCATTTTAGTAATCTGTGTATCACTGTGTGGTTGTGGCATACTGTGTAAAGTTCTGTCCAGCATCTGTCTCTGGCAGAGACTACATGGTTTCTCTGTGACTCCACCTCCTTTCTCCCAGTATTCAGTTTAGTTTTCCCGGCCTATCTCTATTTCCTGCACAGGCCCAAGACAGTTTCTTTATTAACCAATGATATTCACAGCATAAAGAGGGGAATCCCACATCACTCTCTCAGAAGTTTTTAATTGTTGCTAGCTCTTCATCTAGGAGTGGGGACCCAGTGCAATTTCTTCCATTACTAGTGTTTACAAAACAATTTTGTAATTTAAAAATTTCAATGAGTTCTCACCTCATGCTTGTATATGTGTGTACAACCACATAGCCACACTCCCATACATATATCTTCTGCAGAAGATTTCAGAATCTTAAACAATTTTCAGTGTTACATATTTCTCTTGCCAGTTGTTTTCTCTCTAAAAAGTTCTCAAATGCTTTGAGAACTTGAATTGAAAATAGTATTGAAAGCTTTAAGCTTATCATCAAAACTCTTGAAGTATTGACTAAATCAGCAAGCAAGCTATCACCATAACTCCTCCCTTTCTTCAAATAAACACTCTCCTGGGGCTAAAATTCCTCATTGAACACTTGGTTATATAGTCATTGTCAGATCTTTAGAATGACAAAGCATGAAATGAGTACAATCAGAAGGCAAAAGTGTCTTCTAGATCGTGACAAGAGATGCAGCTACCAGCAGGGGCAGTCAGCACCACAGGGTTGCAACATGCCTCTCAGAAACAGAACCTTGATTTGGGCTTTTCTGCTTTGCTTATAATTGATAGTATTTTACATATTGCAATATATATATTTTCTGGAGGACCTTAGTGTTATAGCTTCCCCTTGTTTACATTCTGAGAAACCACATTCCTTTAATTCTTCTTTCTTTGTCTTATCTCCTCTTCCTTCTGCTCTACTTGTCCCTGATTTTGGCCTTTCTCCCAGCATCATTCCCTTGAAGTGTTCATCATCAGCATAGCTTTTCCTAGGCAGACTTGCCTAAGCCCCCTGCTCTGTGTTTCCTGAGCTCTGTCCTTTCCATATTCAAAGAAAGGGTCTGGAACAAAACAACACTGAAATTCAAAAGCAACTCTAGACTCAAGTTGTGAAATTAAGCTATGTAAAAAGGCAAGATCTATTATAATGAAAATAGTCACTATTTACTGGATTCCTTTTATATACACAACACATGGTTAAATTCTTCATATTTAAAGTCATTTCCTTTCATCTCAAAGAGACTCCAAGTCACTGAAGTGAATTTTGCAGAAAAGTTGCAAATGTTTGCATTTGTATTGAAGGTGGACCTGTGGTTGAACTTACTCTGTCCACGAGTTTTGGGGTTTTTAGCTTTGACTTCACATTTTTCCACTGTGTTTATTTTCTTTCTATCTTATTCCTTCTTTTCCAGAAACACTGAATGGGATATTTAGAAACTTATACTTGGTAGCTGACTTTGAGTTCTCCTTCACTCACTCCCTTTTTATTTGTTAAGGAATTACATAATTGTGTTTTTTATTGAAATGTCTACTGTACCCTCACTTGTCCCTTACTTCCAAGGTCAAATCCCCAGTTTATGCCCATGCTACTGTTGAGGCATAAGTGTTAGTCTCCTTGGTTTGCTATTTGTCTTAATTACTTTCTTATAGCTGTGAAGTGACAATCTGGCCAAGGCAACTCAGAAAAGAGAGTTTATTAGAACTTACAGCTTCAGAGGGTGAGTCTGTGATCATCATAGGAAAGAGCATGACAGCAGGCAGGCAGACAGGCATGGCTCTGGAGCAGTAGCTTGGAAGTTACATCTGACCCCTAAGCATGAGTCAGAGAGACAGCGAACTGTATATGGTTTAGGTTATTCAAAACTTCAAAGCCTAAACCCAATGACACATGTCCTCCAGCAAGACCACACCTCCGAAACCTTCTCAGTTTTACCTAGTAACTACCAAATATTTGAATATATGAACTTGTGGGGACCATTCTTATTCAAACAATCACATTATTTGGAAGTTACTCTGATTTCTGTCATGAAGCAATTTGATAATATTTCTGCTTTGTCAGTCTTCATAGCTGTCCTCATTCAGCCACATTGTACTTAGTACCTTCACCTGGTTTAATACTGATAGCAGCAATTGAGCCAGATATGGGCTGCATTTGGGAAGTTAAATATCACTAGTAAACCACCTAGATTAAAATGCATAATTGCAAAATTAGTTATTCACTATAAATTCTTATCTGTATATTCAGTTTTAAACCAAATTGTTATCTATACTCCATTAGTTGAACTTAAAGTTTCTAAACTTTGCCTTCCCAACATTACCTTTAATTTTATTGAAATTATTTTTCTAATGAAACCATAAAATCCTTTCTTGCAAACATTACACATTCTACATATATGCCTATTTAGCATATCAAAGCTGGACTTGGTAGCCAGCTTCTCCCAGTATTCCTCAGTCCCTACCTGTTACAGGGTGTGGCTTGCATACCCTACCAGCTAACTGAACTGTGGCTGGACTGCCCTTCCCCCAGAGGCAGACATTTAATCCCTATATAATTCAGACATCTTGTTTACCCTTTCTGTTTTGTACCTTTGACCTCCTGCTGCTGCACCTGGTTCCTCTCTCTCTCCCTTCTCCTTTCCCTTCCCTCTCTCCCCACAAGGCCCAGCTTAGTCTGGTCCCTCTGACTATGCTCTCCCTTTTCTCTATCATAAACTTTCTCCTTCACCATACCTAGGAGCAGTCATGTCCATTTGTTCCTTTTTATTTATTTTCTTCATTCAGTATGTTTTCTGGACTTCTACTACACCACATTTCTAAAATTGTGTTTTATTATTTTATTATCTGTGGGATTTTAGACTCCATTTTAGACGGCTGAGGCCAAGCCTGTCAGAAGCCTGAGGCAGTGAAGAGAATCCCACAGTACCAGAAATTCCAGGAATTCCAAAGACCTGGATGGTGTCTCACACCTGCACAAGTGCACACCCCCATGAACAGATTGTGGATTTTTGCCTTTAAAAAGCTGCCCTCTCCTTTTAGTTGGGCCACAGTCTCAAAACGAACCAAGAAAACTGTGGTCAACTGCAGATTAAATAATAGTTGACTGATTGAAGTCTCAATTGAGTTTGTTTTGTTTTGCCTGGTAGTCTTGAACTCTGCAACACTATGGTTTTAACTCTTCTTAGTAACTGAAAGATTTATGGCACGGGTGACCTGCTGGTGTGGGGGACCATGCAGCAGGTAAGGGACAGAGAGATAGGCCATGTGCAGAGAGCTTGGGTTTTATTTAGTGGATATTGGGAGGGTATAAGGGTAGGGAGGTTATGGAGGTGATAGAAAAAGAAAGAGAGAGAGGGACACAGAGAGAGAGTGAAGGAGGAAGGGGGTAGAAGGAGGAGACAGAGGCTGCCTCTTCAGAAGAAGAATGGACAGAGAGAGAGGAAGAGAGGTGGCACAAGATCAGCTTATCTTGGCAAGAAGGGGGATATTGGGACTGGGCAGAGCTTGTCTTTAAAGGGGACAGGTTACTGATATGATAGGACAGGCAGGATAATTATAATTATAACATTTTCATCTTTTTCTTATAATAAAAAGGCAAGGATTTAGGCATGGCAGGTTAAGGGGAAGGGCATCAAGTTCACAAAACTGCTTTCTGCTGATTTGTGGGCATCAAATTCTTGGGAGACCTGAGAAAGCTGGGTGCTGGTCACGTCCTGGAGGATCTGGTTGCTTCACTCCTGTCCAGGATTTGTGTTGTGGAACTGTCTGGTGTCTCTTGGTCCTGGCAAGGTGTTGACAGAGCAGAGGTCAAGGTTAAGTTTAGGAAGAAAAATATTTCTTTAGGTCCTTGTTATTATGATTTCAGCCACAATAAGGCTGACACTTCTGGTTCTAGGGCCATGCATGTGCTGACAAGCCCTCAGGCAGAAGTGCCTAATAGCCTCATGGATGTTAAAGGGCCCTCGTGACACATGTGTGGTGTGGTTGCATCATCCACATATGACTCAGTTAAGCCCATGTGCACATGTGTGAGCCCCATCATCTGCATATGATATAGACACATCAACCCCCTGTGCGCATGTGCTAGGCAGCTTTTAAAAGCTGGATGCACCATCTCCCTTCCTCCCTCTCTGCACACTGACTTCCCCAGGCCTGTACACCCCCCCTCTAATAAACTAAGCAGGGTTGTTGCGTGTTCCGTGTTTCCTTCTCATTCATGCCAGGTAATTTCACTGGTAATTAAGGAGGAGGCTGTCAGGACCAGGAAACTGAGAGAGGGATGTATCTGATCTATTTAAGGTGAATCCTTCAATTTGGATCTCTGGAACTCACATGAATTCTGTGAGTTTGTGAAAACAGAAGTTTTAGACACATACATTGTATAAACGACAGCATATACCAGAATGACTGTGACAGGTGTTTCTGTACAATAAAGAGTATCTTTAGAAAACAACCAAGGAGAATTTAAAATCTTGAGCTTGCAGTGTAGTACTGGTAATACTCTGCCAGAGTTAGATTAATAGCTTTTTAGGATTTTTGATAAAGTTAAGACTATGAATGACAGCATAATGAGAGAGAAATTTGAAAACTTGCATTTGTCCTCAGACCTTTATAACTTGCAGGTACACACACACCTTAATAACTTGCATTTGTACACCTTAAAACACCTTTTATTAAAACATGGTAAGAAGTTATGCTGATATCTGTTTTGTGAGGTTTTACTTTTTAAACTGGCAAAACCTCTCAGCTATCAAACTGCATCAGAGATCTTTGAGAAGGATAAAATTTTTCTTGAGTTATTGATTTAAAAAAATGAGAAAGAACTTACTCGATTGGCTACCTAGAGCCACTCCTCACGGTCCTCCGTGGTCATCGAGGGCAGGGATTTCAGGGCTGTATTTGCCTTTTGCTGTTAGTGTAGGGCCTGCCAGGCTTAGATAATCCTGGGGGTTAGGAATCTATAGGAAGATAAGCCTACCTCACTCTGAGAAGCCAGGCAGTTGATTCCAGTTCTCCTTTGTCCACTATCTAGAGGTCTTCAGGAGTTTAGATAAAAGGCTGCTCGCCTAGTGGTTAGCACTTTCATTTGATGAAGAGAATTGCATATGGATGTTATTCTGTGCCCTTTTGTCTTGTGTCTTCTTTTGAGGAAATGGGGTGGTGCTCCTAGGAGCCAACCTGTCTCTCTGTTATGAAAAGCCTATTAATAATTAAACATTTAAATGACATTCCTCAGATCTCTGAGCACTTAAGCGCTGTTTATTGAGTATATATTTAAAATTTTGGCTACAATATAGGATCTGCATGGAGAACTGGGTCCAAGCTTGACTGAACTGGTTTATAACTTAACAGGTGAGATTTATAATGTCTTCCATGAACTGCAAAGTAGAGTCCTTGCAGACGGGGGAGAGCAGATGTACTGCAGAGGTGGGTAAACACACCGTATGTAACAGAGCATAAAAGTAATTTTTAAAAGAACAGTTAATGGTTTAAAGCAGGTCATGTGAGGAACTTGCTACCTGAACCACTTGGTTAGGGGCAGAACCTCACGAGTCTGTGGCTCCTCCCTTTCTTAAGTCCAAACAAAATGGAGGGTTGTGCATGTACTGTGACTCTTTACATTTAAACATCCACCGGTAGAAGTTAGAAATGTATATGGGTTTGTCAGTCTGTTTCCCACGGGTGAGGGAGAAAGAAAAACGACTGTCCAGGCTGCTATCCCATTGTCCACAAAGACAATAGGAGCTGAGACAGGGAGGTCGCCCAAGAGGGACGGGGCCAAGAGGGGACTCGAATCATGAAAAGGATCCATAGATCCCAGAAGCAAAAGCACTGTTCGGGTGGTGCTAGGGCCCTGGGCCTGAACAACCAATGCACTGCTCTGTGAGTGCAGTGCTAAGGCAAAGCCCAAACTCCTTGCTTGTGGGAAGTGCCAGAGGTGACTGCCAGTGAAAGCTGACCAGGAGGAGGGGTTCTTACCAATTGTCCCAGTGGACTGGGAGTTGGAAAGTGGTAGCAGGTCCAGGCCCAGGATCCCCACATGAGTGGTGGCACAGACAGGGCCCCATGAATGGAAAAGAGACAGAGTCGGCCTCAGCCGGGCTTAGCTGCAGTGGACGGTGCTGGGACAGAGTTTAGCATGACTGTGGTTACATGCGAGGAAAGAAAAGCAGACAACAGAGAAGGGAGAAATAGGCTGCATTTTCAACTACAAGTCACTGGCAGAAAGTCAGCTTGCAATAGGCAGCTATGTAGCTTGATGTCAGAGCGGGGGAGGCAAGTTTCCATGAGGAAAGAAGGTCCAAGAGACAGAACTCTAACATCCCAGAGGTTCAGCATGGATCGAGGTGTGGACTGACCTTGGGTCATCATTTACAAGTCCCAGAGGCCGTGAGAATGGGTGGGCACACACCAAACCCCTACACTGTCACATGGAGTCGGGAGCCCGAGTGAGGGGCTTTAAGCCCGATAGGCAAGTGGTCGACCAGTACTGGGTCTTTTTACACACAGAACCACTGCCGAGCAAATCCACACTCATGGAGGCATGTTCAGACATGGAGTAAGGTACTTACTGTTAGTGTCGATGTTGGGTGTAGAATTCCAGCTATTTTCAATTCGTAAAGTGGCCATATAGAAGGACTAAAGGTTACAGGATCCCTAGCAGTCCTCAACTGCGAGGGAGAGTTTACAGCACCAATGAAAGATTTATGGGACAAGGGACCCTGGCAGATCCCCCAGCTGGTGTAGGGGGCCACATGGCAGGTAAGGAACAGACAGATACCTCATGTGAAGAGCTTGGATATGGAGTTTTATTTAGTGGGTATTGGGAAGGTATAAGGACTATGGAGGGGAGAGAGAAAGAAAGAGAGAGAGGGACAGAGAGAGGGAGGGAAGAGGAAGGTGGGAGGAGGTCGAAGTAGAGACTGCCTCTTCAGAAGAACATATATATATATATATATATATATATATATATATATATATATATATATATATATATATAGAGAGAGAGAGAGAGAGAGAGAGAGAGAGATTGAGAGAGAGAGAGGAAGCAGAAGATCAGCTTGTCTTGGCACGATTGGGAGTGGGTGGAGCTTGTCTCTTAAAGGGACAGGGTACCCAGGTGACAGTCCAGGCAAGCATAAATTAAATTGTAACAGTAACTTTTCAGGAAGAGACAGTAATCTCAATTTTTTTGTTTTCCCCAACTCTCACTCCTTCCAGCCTGAAATGCCTGTCAAAGGTCTTTACATATAGATTCAAATGAGTGTATTTGTTAAATTGGATTTTAAAAAAAAGTGGTAAACATATTCAAACCAAGTCTACATCAATGTATCTGAAAACTGGTTAAATGACTAAGTGGCGAAATATTTGCATTGAGAGGCTAAAAACAGAGGTTCTTGTCTTTCTGCTTTGGTTTTGATCATGCAAGTTATCTTCTCTGAATTTTATTTTCTTCATTTCAAATAAAAATGTGACCATCTCATCTGGAATTATAAAATGCTCTCATTGCAGAGAAAATTGGCAGTTGTATAAGAAATGGTCAACCACTTAGAGGCATGACCTAATTTCTAAGCAAATTCACAGAAAGATTGTTGTGTCTATGCAGTAAAGGATGCAAATTAATGCACAAATCATTTTAGAAGATAAATACTTCTAAATCTACTTAAGGCAGATTACTGGTCTCATAAACCTCCGTCAAGTTCATTCATAGCAACATAGCACGATACTAATGTGTGTCCCAGAATCTGCATTACTTTTCTGAAAAGCCCATGGGGCTTCCACTCACACCATGGGCTTCTTTCAGTGACATGAGGTATCTTAGGCAAGAAAATGAGAAATACACTAAACGCATTGATTTCTCAATATCTCTGCTTTAAAAGAGAAAAGGAAGAAGAAGGACAAAAGAAAAGGAAAGAGAGGTCTGACCGACAGCAGATATACATTGCCTGGGTCATCAGATTTTTCTTGCTGCCACATTTTACTCATCCCTCTGTATGTTTCATTCCAATCACATTTCTTTTGCTAGAAAAACTTGAGCCACGGGCTGGGAGATTTGGATGTGACTCCAAAGAAGTTATCATATTCAGCAATCTTCTGCTGGAGACTGCTTTTGATTTCACCTCACATTATCCCCTTCTACCACATTTTCCTTGTACTTTCAGTTAATGTGGTGTCATAAATCGCTCTCCCACAATGCCGAAGGAAGACAGGGAAATTATGTCTGTGAAGAAGGCCTGTTCTGATAAATAGTGAGTCTTGATAACAAGAATCTGTTAAGTTCCTTGCTTGCCTTTGATTTTTTTTCCCTCATTTGATTTCTTGTTTCCTTTTTCTAATATTACTCAACCTGTGGGCCCTGGGAGAAAGCCAATATTTTAAAATCTCTTGGTAATAGGAACTCATGTATTACCAAGAAAGGCTGTTATTTTCTTGAGGAAAAAAGTTATAATTTAAGGCTTAATTTAAACAAAACAGCCAGACATCAGAGTTCTCTTTCTTTGTTAAAGATTGCTACTAGGTAAATTCATGCATATATTGTCCATATAATATATATTCCATATAATATGTATATTATCTTTATTATGTATCCATATATAATATGGATATTATATGAACACATAATACATACATGTAGCTTAAACTTGAAAGCATTCAAAGGAGCTGCTTTTGTCACACTCTTCATTTCTCAAACGTTTATGCCTTCCCTGAAGATACTAATTGAAGTATTATATGGGTTTTCATTTATTTTTTTAAATAATGAAAGTCAACACACTTTTTAGGCCAGTCATAACAGTTAACTGATTATATGTATGATAGATACTAACTCTGCAATATTTTGGGTAATACCTGATGAAGTAAACTGCATTCAGTTTCTAGTACGAAGGCTGAAAAATGGTGCAATAGTTACAGTCATGGCTTCTGAGCCTGCATATGTTGGACACAAATCCTCTTGTGGCCATGCATCAAATAATACTCAAGTTGTTACTTCTCCAAGCTACATTCTCCATTTTGAAAACTGATACAATGTTTGACACACATGATGGATTTGACCATTCAGCAAGTTTATAAGCCCTCTTTGTCCCATTGTTGGTCATGGTGGTGAGGAGCTGGGGAGCTGTCATGTTCCTTATGCAATGATACTAACCTCTTTGATATTCTCTATCCCTGTTTTCCCAACTTTCATGCTAAAGGGATTGTATTTGATTGATTTATTTAATACCATGTAAATCTCTTGCAATTAAAAGAAGCTCTTCTTCTAATATAAAGTTACCCCAAACAAACTCTAAATTGTTCACATTCTCACGTGGTGTGATGAAGAAGGGCCTAGTTTTCAATATTACTCATTACATGATTTCATACTTACAGTGAAGCTATGAAACCCAAATAGAACTGTTTTATAATTCAGTTTGTTTATGAGATGTTTCCCCGATGTTCTCTGTATTGTAGTTCTTTTTTGGGGGGCAGGTATCCATCTTTAGCTATTCTACTTTAAAAATAATATCTTTTACTTATGGAATTAAGAACAATTAATAATAGATTTTCTGGAGAAACTCAGATATGCCTGTTAAATTTAAACTAACACACAAAAGAGATCTTTCTTCATAGTGAAATCCACTTCCCAATCATTTTGGAAGATGCCTTAGATAAAGTATTCCTGCCACAGACTCTATTGAATTATAATGAAAGAGTTTGTAGAAATTAAAATATAAGTATATGCAACATTTTCCTTTACCCTTTTTCTCCCTCCAATCCTTCCCATGGACCTTCTAGCCCATTCATTTTCACTCAAATTGATGGCCTTTCTTTTAAAGAAAAATATTTTCCTTTAATACTTTTATACCACAGCACTTTATAATTTAATTCATTGACATTGGTAAGTCCTAAGGCATGCTTTTTTCCAAATGGTTTCATGTGCTTTTGTTTATAGAATATTATAATAACATAAAGCTTCCCCATATGGTTAAATATTATACTAAAAAGATCCCTTTTTTGTCACTCTACCTTCACATTATGAAGAACCAGCCTGCCTTCATTCTTGGCTTGAACGTCATCTTATAAAAAAGACAAACTAGGTTCTTTTCTGTTTATAGTTAAATCTCTGTTTCTCAAGGAGTGAGCTAAGCCTCATCTACAATCGTCATTATAAATGTTTCTGTACTCCCTATTCCAGGAGTGGTAATCATGCATTTGCTTCAACCATGCATGCATTGCTTATAACCATCTTGCAACCCTACTCTTGTTATAAATACATGGTGTTATGGCTACCTTGTTATGACCACCTTATCACCATGTCTTTGTTTCAGGAGGTCATTAGGACTAACATGTATGCTTATATTCTACTCCTGTACCCCAATCTATTTTGTCTGCCAAATCTTCCATTTGGAAGCCCATTATCCCTGAACTCTAAAATCCTTGTTTTTTTCTACATTCAAGGCTGACCTCTCCATCCTTACCTTGAGGGAGGTAGACCCCATGCATGAATTTAAAGAATAAAACTTGCTTTAATTAATTCAGCCATGATGATTTGGGTCGTGGTCTTTGGAATTAACAACTGTGCATCAGGAAGGGGTAGAGCCCTGATCTATTTAATCTCACATGACACATCGCTTAACTGAACATTTATTTGTTACATTTGTAACCATCTCTACATCAGTTGCATTTGGTATATAGATTTCATTTGCACGGCTGTTGATTACAGTTCAGTTCTACAGAAGGGCAATATTCATTTTCTTTGTACTTGGGAGGCACTTACTGAAGAGCAGTTCACAATGGGTCCCAATCCTGTATTTTTTTCTTAGTCACTGAAGCTCTGTTTCAATATCTAATTTTTTTAAACTAGAATAGAATAGTTGGTCCATTTCAATTATATTTTCCAATTACTGAATTGTAGTTCTATATTCCTAATAACAAAGTGCTATATTGTTCTTCTAAAGTAAAATTTCAGAAAAACACTCTGCAATCTCAATGTCCTCAAATACTAAAGTCAATTAGGAATTTTTAAATGTGCATATAAAGACAATTATTAATACTTTTAATAATAGAATATTCTGTTTTCGTATGGAATGCCATTAAAATGTATCGTTCCATTTCACATCTCAACTCACTATATATTAAATCAATATTTTCAACATTTTAAAAAGAGTGCCATATTAAAGTTGCTAGATTTAGGGAATAAAAATACAAATTTCAATTAAATATGAATTTAAGATGAACAACAGATATTTATTTTGAGTATGGTTTGCATATTTATGTCATATAAAATATTTGTTTATCTGAAGTTAAAGCATAACTGAATGCCCTGCATTTTGTCAGGCAGGTTTATACTAGGTTGATGAGCACCCACTGATGAGATGAATGCAAGTAATAAGAAAAGCTTAAAATCCTCAAATTATATGCCATGAGAATTGAATAAAGCCTTATGAATAGTCTCAATATACTGAGTATTTTAATGCAAATATAATTTTAAATAATGGGAAATAGAACCTCTAAACAGCATAAATTATATTGATGAATAGCCATAGTAAGTAGAAACAAGGTCTCTAAAACATATGAACATTTTAATCACCTGAATTTGTGAATATATTGTGATATATAGCAAAGGAGAATTGAGGTAAGGGATGGAATTAAGCTTATTTATTATGCACTGATGAAAAAACAAGGAAGTTTTGCTGGATTGTCTCAGTGAGTCCAGAGTCATCATAAAAAATTGAAATGTAGAAGAGGCAGACAGAAGTCAGTGCCACAGAGGTAATCCCAAGAACTTGGACGCAGGACACTTTGTTACTTTTGAAGCCGGATGTCAAAAGTAGCAAAAACTCTTGCTAGTTATGAGGACACAAGACTCCAAGTCCAAGCTGCTGAAACTGTTTTTTGTTGCTTTGCTTTAGACATTCATTCACTACTGCATTGTTGAGTTGGGCTAATATAAAACCCATCACACTGAAATGCACCTTCTCCCATCTGCACTGACACCAAATTGCTTATTGATATCCTATTTGTCCATCAGTGGAGAAGCAAAAACATATGGATCGTGACTGGAGCATCTGCTGCATTGGTTGAACATGTTTAAGTTGCTGGATATTAAGATTTAGAAGGGTTGAGTTACAGCTTTGACTCTGTATCTCCTGTCCCAAACACAGTGATTTACACAAAGTGTGTAGAAAACTTTTTGGAAAAAGCAAATAAGTGAATATAATAAAAAATGTTGACTTTGTTTTCTCCACATTGTGAGGGCTTTTGTTTTGTGCCTAAAAGATGAAATTCTGTTCCTGCATAGTTGAAGCAAACTTTGTGGAAAAAATAAACACTTATACTTTATAAGAAAAGCATCCAAATACATTAAGGCTTATACTTGAAGTGTGTGCAAACTGGCATCAGTATGAATATGTGTTTCAGTGGAAAATTAATGAGGATACACACCTTTCTCCCTCCTGTTATTACCCATGACCTCAATGTTTCTACTTTGCTCCATAAGCAGAAAAAATAGGTTGTACCCGAGTTCCTATCCATTTAAAGATGAAAGTAAAGAGGGAGAGGAGGTAATGAATGTGGAAGGAAGTAGACTGTGACAGCGCGATAATAGCAGAAGGCAGAGTAAGGGAATGCCGAGGAATCACGGTGACCACATCAGCTGAGTCTGCGACATTCCCATACAAACACATTGCCCTGAGTTGCACCATCAGGCTTGTGAGCACCCTTAGGAGAGTGTGAATTCTTGACTTAAGCAATACAAACACTGACACAAAGCAGGGAGAGATAGCTCTGGAAGGAGAGCTATTGAGTTTGGCATTTATTAGTTTTATTAACCTTTGAAGCACACAGGTGGTATAATAGACTGTTGCTGTGTCTGCACAGACTGTCTTTGGGCTTCTTAACAGACAGTTGCTCAGAGCTTCCAGTAAGTGACCATTTATTCAAACAATATGATCATACTGTGGTAAGCACAGGGTTTGATCCCTGGGGGTTCCAGAAATAGTTTTCATGACTCCTGTTTTGATATGAAAGACTTATTTTTTACTGGAATACTTGCATATATCAAATAACACTAATGTTTATAAGCTAACAACAATGGCAGAAAGAATGATTTTGTTGAATGAGTCACACAAGAATCCAGAGAATTGGCCATTACAGAATAATTCCAGGTATCTATCTCATAACTGACATTTTGAAACAGAATGTCAAAGTAGCACTGTCATTTTATGCTTTAGGGATTTGGGTCTCTGAGAATAATGGGTCTATCTTAAAATCTTCAGTTTAAAGACATTGAGGTAAATTTGGTGTGCCTTTACAGACTGTGTATTTTCTTGCCTAAGACATTGCAGCAGCATCAGCAACACCCGCCTCTGCCTCCTGTTTCTTTCTGTGTGTGATGACATATCTCAAAGTAGAAGGAACTAGAGCGTGTATCCTCAGACTGCTGTATTACAACACCGTTCCCATATTTTCCCATCAATTTCTAATGCATTTTTGAGGATAAGGGTTCAGCTTTTCTCTTTAAGGTTGCTCTTAAGAAGTCCTAGATGCAGCAGGGGAAGGCCAAAGGGCTGTTATCTCTGTGTTTGAACTACGGTGTTTGTAACTTTTATCTAGTAAGATTTGGACATCAGACAGAGACATAACCTGTGAATTGGAAGAGATAGCAGGTGACTAATCTCTGTTTAATGGGGATATGCATCTGCACAGGAAACTTACTTAAGGGTGTGGCCCAGGATGACATGTTATTTCATCAGTTGTGTTCTGTACTATTGCCAGTGAATTTGAGGTTCCCTTTGAACCACACTATGTGATGAGTATGAACACCTACCTGGACAAAGTAGCCCCCAAACAGTCTAGTTAAATGGCTGTCAGGTTTATGCAATAATTGGCTAGATTTAGTTCTTTGTTTTTGCCTTCTTTAAAGAATGTTGTTGTTATTGATTTTGTGTGTGTGTGTGTATTTGTGTGACTCCTCAGCTACCCATACACTAGGTGCAGGTGATGTCTGTGGAGGTCAGAAGGAGCTGTATCTTTGAAGTGAATGATGAGAAGTGACTCCAAGTACACTGCAAGGGCAGCAAGTGCTCTTAACTATAGAGTCATTCCTCCAGTCCCACATATTCAATTAAAAAATTAATTGGTATTAGCTGACACATACAACACAAAAACATACATATTAGTGGGATACCTATGATGTTTCAGTACATATATACAGTCTATATTCAGGCTAAACATAGCAATCCCTCCAAACACTTGTTAAGCCTTTGTGTTGGAGACATTCAAAATTTTGCTTGTGGCTTTTTGAGTTGGACAGTAAGCAATCACTGTAGCATCCCTATTACGTTATATTCCCCTGGAGCTTTTTGCTGGTGTGTAATGGCAATCTAGTGTCTACTTGTGAACCTCTTGCTCCTAGTCTATTAGCCTTCCGTAACCGCCATTTCTTCTTTCAGTTTCTATGAGGTCAACATTTTGGATTGTTCAGGAGAATGAGCTCATGAACTACTTGTTTTACACTGCTCATCAGGTTAATATAAGTCCTTAATTTACTCTGAGTAGAAATATAGTGGCTTGGAGAACAAAATGGCCCATGGTCTTTCTCTCTGCTTTGAGAAATGAGAGCAGATTCATCTGTATGGTTGTATTTCAAATCCTCCAATACTTATTACCAGTCCACAAGGAGAAAATTCCTTCTAAACATTTTTTTTACTTATTTACAGTGAAGTTTTTATTCTGTAACTTTGACCTTGTTGTATTGTCTAAACCCCTTTCTTTTCAGAATATCACATTTTTTATTTTAATTTAACTTAATTAGTCTTCCATATGTTAAAACTTTCTCCTACACTTAGCAGCTCTCTCAGCAGAAGATAGGATTTTGACACTTTTTTAACACTTACATTTTTGCTTGGCCTTTTGACATTTTTAGGTGTCGTAAGTCATAGGTACATCAGAGATCAGCACTTACTATTTATCAGGTTGATTGAAGTCTTCTCTCTAATATTAATCACACACATTTTCACTGCACTTTTAGGTTTTTCAGCTTTTATTATTAGTGCATCCCTTGTCCTTTGCTCCACATTTGATTTTCCTATCTTCAAAGAATTTGATCCCATTAACACAAAGTTAACACTGTCAGTTCCTAGCCACATCTTGTTCATCTTGACGGTTTCTGTGGTGACTTTCTAGACAACCGCCTTTCATCAGGATAAAAGACAGAACCCACAGTACCTTTCTCATCACAAGGCCCCTGGGGAAAAGAATTACTTAAAAATCACAAGAAGTATGAAAAATTGTCTGGTTTTTTTCATAGATTTGTCTGAGTTCAACCTAAAATCCTCAAGGAGAAGATTATGTCAAAGTTCATCATACCATATGCTCAGCCCCAGCAGCTACTAGAATTTGACAAGAATGGAAGCCAGGGAATGGAGATTTATTTTGTCATAGACAGACATGAGCAGGCAGCGCAGCCTTGAATTTCTGAATATTCTCCTGAGATTTTTCATGGTGGCATGAGTCTTCTGTATACATGGAAATCCTGGAAAATCTGATGCTCTTCTCCCTATTCCCACACCTTTTTAAAGGTGTCTCCATGGTGAATGAAATGCATTTTTCAATATTTTTACATTTGTGAATGTAAATGATATCTGTGTCTTTACACATCTTCTTTGTTCATACTCTTCAGACAGAGCCATATGATAGCAGGTTGCGAGAATGTGGTGGTCCTGATGAAGGCAAGGCAACAGGCTAAATCCCAAGTAGACAGTAATATAAGTCCTTCAGATTCACCCTTTGGCTATATCTAAAGGGATATTTCTATTTTTAGTCAAATATTTCACTAGTATGTGCCATTGTAGAAGGGGCTAGGAAAGAATCTGTGGAGATCTCAGTATCAATATTAATATTTATCTTAAGTGGAGGTAAAGCAACGTCCTGGTTGATAATGTGCTTATCCAGTTCCCTAGCACTCATGTGAAAAATCCAGGCACAGTGGTGCACATCTACAAACCCAGTCTTGGATAGGTAGGTGCAGGTGGATGACTGGAACTTGCTGGCCAGACAATCTAGACAAATCAGAGAGCTCCAGGTTCTCTGAGAAACCCTGCCTCAAAACATAAGGTGGAGAGTAGTGGAAGAAGATATCATTATGTCAGCCTTTGGCCTTCACATAGACAAACACATCAGCACATGCATGTGAATAAAGACACATACACACACAGGTCACATTCATTCTCACATATAAGAAGAGAATCTTCAGAGTTTCTGAGTCCAGTTTTCCATGAAGAACTGAGGGTTAACTTTGTATGTCCAGATGATGCCTAGAGGAGCTCTTTTTTGTTCTTGTAGTTGGTTTTTTGTGAGACAAGGTTTCTTGTGAAACAGTCCTGCCTATCCGGCAACTCACTCTACAGACCAGACTGGCTTGAACTCACAGTGATTTGCCTGCCTTCGCCTCTGGAGTGCTGGGATTAAAATCACCTGCCTAGAAGAGCTCTGTAACACCTTAAGGTATCTTTAAGACTCTAGGTCAATACTGTGTTTAAGAATTCTCTTTTAAATACACACGGATGGAGTTATGAAAGAGTATAGCATATAACAACAATAAGACAAGGCTAATTTCTTCCACTTTGAGAGCAGTAGATCTTTCCTGGACTTGAAGACAGCCATTTTGCTTCATTTGCATTTTGTTTTCATCCCAAATATGCTTATTTTCTTCAGAAGATTCTTTAACTATTTCATTCTGTTTCACAACTTCCAACATTTGATGGATTCATCTTGAAGACTTTAACAAGAATGGATTGTAATAGCCTAGGTTAGTTGTGAGGGAAAATTGGTACATCACCTTATTAATAAGGAAATCACATCCCTGTTATTTGGAAGTCATGAATAATTTGGAACTCTTGAATAATGTTGAGGGTTTTTTTTTTTTAAAAAAACTCTTTTTAAATTGTGTTTTGGTTGAGCTGGAGATTTCACTGAATGTTGCTTGATGGTTCAATACATTTTATAAAGGCAATAGAGTTTATCAAAGGAAATAAGACATTCTTCAATAATAACTAAATGAAGATATAAATCTTAGTTTCTAAGGTCATTTTGTGCCAGTCATTATACTATTAGAAATATTTTGTTTGTGTCATTTGGTCCAGGTGTAATTTGTTATTTCTATACTGTACCTCAAGGAGATTTCATATTTCCTTCTTTGTCTAGATGGTGTGCATGCATTTGTGTGTGGTAAACATTCCTGTGCTATTATTACCAGAAATATAATAATTATTCAATTTTCTCATTTTTGGTAGCTCAGAAGTTCTATTCTTCACCTTAATTATCATCATATTTTCATTAATTTTGCAATGCATATAAATATGAGTGCTATAATTTAGGATGTCATCTTACCCTTTAACTTAGATACATTTATTTACTGTGTTTAGCTCTAAAATTAGATGGTTCTGGTTTTGAATGCTGACATTTTACTATCTGTGAGATTTTAGTATCATTAAACCAAATAAAATGCAATTTTAAAAAAACTGTGTATTGGGTATAAGAATTATTATCAAAGGTATTTTGTAAACTTGAATCAGGTTTCTTTTACCTGACAAATGGTATGTCCTCAGTGGGTGCTAGCAGTACTTGTTTTTGTTATTACCTTGTGATATTGAGATTTCTACACTGTATTCATCTTCTTAATGTGCTTAGCTTGTAATTGATTCACAACTTAATTTGGCTTTTATTCATCTCCCCCCATGTTTAATTTAAATTAATTACAAGTCCATCAGCAATTCTCTAAACAGATATATGTTTTCTGAGTCTCATGAAAAAATATACTTAGTCTCCTCAAGGATCTAGCTTTCTGGTATTATAAGCCACAGTTCAAACTCATAATACTTTACCTATGTGGCCAATCATTCTCCTCCACAATGTTTTAAGCATTAATTAAAAGAAAAAATATTAAAACCATTTTAAATCTCAAAATACTAGTTTTACTATTCCTATCTTTAAAATTCTAATATGATTTCCCATTTTTTTTGTAGCCAGCATTAGTTCCTTTCACCATAAAATGATCAGGAAACAATGACAATGAGAGAATTTTGACATCTTGTATATGATTGTACTGGTTCTTGCATACATAGCTGCTCCCTCATAAACCTCTTAAAGTCTAGCCGTGCTTATACGTTCATATATTTTATGTCATTCTAGGCTTGTAGGATTTCATGAAATTATTCGTATATCTTCCATCTATTTCTCAGAACAGACATTAGATCATCTGAGAAGCAGTCCATGTGACTTAACCAAAATTTACCTCTAGAGAGGCAAGATAAACTGTTAGTAAAAGACTGTACTTATTAATTATGAGTCAGAAAAGTCATGGCAGATTGATAACAGTTATTGTAACAGTTGAAGAAAAATTCTGTTTGCTTCAAAATTTACTAAAATATATAGGTAAAATAATAAAATAATTTCATTAATTTATAATGAATAGGTTTGCATAATTGTCTACTCCAATACACTGAAATTTATTTCTCAGTTTTAGTCTGGAGAGGTGGGGCTAATGGGAGACTTTTGGTTATGAGGGGTCTGTATTTATGAATGAATACCATTTTGTATAGGGCTTTTATGATGAAAGTCTATTTTGACTTTTGTCATATGAAGTTGCAGAATGGGGTCCTGGCAAGATTCATATGTTTGGTTTTTGGCGTTTTAACCTTGGGAATTGTGAAAGAGCTTTGTCTTCTCTGCATACCACCCAGTAACATGACTGTGGACTAAGGAGTTACATAGACTTGAAACATATAATTTTGTTCAGAGCCCTCAACTTGGAATGTGCTTTTCTTCTTCGATCCTAATTAATATGCTGATGAGCTCATTGTGTTACCATCCTGTCTTTCCAGTATTCAGGCACCTTTCAGCATCAGTTTGAATAAAACAATGAGAACATAATTCTCCTAAAGATGAGGAAGGAAGCTCAGAAAAGTGAGAGTCCAGACCCAGAGAAGTTGTTTCAGTGGATAGAAATGGGGTTTTGGTAGAACAAACTGAGATTGTGGAAATTGCTGGGGAGACAAAGGGCAGTGTTGTAGGAGGCTGCTTGTTCATTTCCCAGCTGCCCAGACTCCCGAAATAACCACAAAGAAACTGTATTAATGAAATCACTGCTTGACCAATTACTTAAGTGTATTTCTGGCTAACTCTTATATCTTAATTTAACTCATTTCCTTTAATCTGTATATTGCCAGGAGGCTGTTACTTACCCGGCAAAGTTTCAACATGTCTGTCTCTGGCAGTGGCTTCATGGCTTCTCTAAACCCAGCCTTTCTTCTCCCAGCTTTCAGTTTAGTTTTTCCCACCTAGCTCTATTCTTTTGCCCTATCACAGGCCAGACAGTTTCTCTATTAACCAATGGTATTAACAGCATACAGAGGGGAATCCCACATCAGGGCAGTAGGGTTGAGGATTAAATGGTGAGGTTTATATTCATTTATATTTTCCTGGAAAGGAAGGAAAAAATTCCAAGCAAAAGGAACTCCTTGTAGATGCAGAAACTTCCCTGTGCTCAGGACATGATTTTTGACCTTGGTTCAGAAGCATATTAACTTAATAAAAACTGACTAAAAAAAGGAACTCAGGGATCTATACAAACAATCCTCCACCTGAAAAAACTGTTGAGCACATATGGTTTTCATTTAATCAATCTGAAGAACTTTCTGAATCAAAACTAGTTTTACTAAAGGTTGTTGTCATATAAATAAATTTCTGATTGCTGAAGAGGAACTGATATGTTAAAGTCAATATTTATTAATTATTTAGGGGTAAACATTATTGTAGTTGTATTCTAAAAGTATTGATCCAATTAATCTTCACTCAGCACCGTGAAATATGAACTATGTTTATTCAATTTGATAGATGAAATGGTAGAGAAATTTATCTATAGACAGGGGAGGCAACTTGGATGAAGACACAGAGATAGGAGACAGGCAGGTCTGGAGTTTGAAGTTATGTCCTCTAGCTACAGAATTAATGTTATTATTGTAGAGAACATGGCCCTTAGGCAAAGTATGTGGGTTACAAAGGTGAAGGGACACTTATTTTTGCTATAGACAATTTAAATACCTCCATAAGATTAGATTAGTTTTAACTCCTTATATTTCTATGCCACTCTTGTTTCCCATACCCATGTAATTTACTGCATTATTATATTGTACATATAAATTTCCCTCAATGTCATCACTGCTAGATTATGTTTTTCTTAAAGTCTCTTGTCTAGCAGAGTCTCTACAGCTACACATTCAAAAAAATTATTGATTGGATACATACCTGCAATCCTGCACTTGCAAGGCAGAGGCAGGAAAATTACAATTCTAAGACAGCCTGTGTTACACAGTGAAACCTGTCTCAAGAAACCAAATAAAACAAAACTCTTAAATAAATCAATGACACTTTAAACATCGACTATGATTTTTATAGAAGTAAAACAGTTGTCTAGAAAGTTGGTCTTTATGAAAGCATATAAAAAGTGTAGTAGATGTGACAATTCCTAAGATAAGTATTCTGCAATACACTTGAGAGAAGCATCATAAGGAGGTGTAGGAACATTTGAAATGTCTAGTGATTGATGGAATAAGAACACATGGTATTCTTATGGAATATTATGTGGAGTGTTATGTAGCCTTACAAAATGAGAAGATCCTGCCACTGTGTCAACATAGCTGAAATTAGGGAGTAAGTGAAATAGTGTAGATATAAAAATAACAAATAATTCATGATTTCACTTATATGTATAATATGTTAGGCAAACCCATAGAAACAGTGTAGACAAGTGGTTCTCAACCTAAGGGTTATAACCCCTTTGGGTTACAACCCCTTTGGAAGGTCAAATGATCATTTCATGGGGTCATATATGAGATATTCTACATGGCATATATTTATATTATGATTCATAACAGTAGTAACATTGCAGTAATAAAGTAGCAATAAAAATAATTTTCTGGTAGGGGATAACCACAACATGAAGAAGTGTATTAAAGGATCACAGCATAAGGAAGTTGAGAACCATTTGTGAAGACTAGTGCTTAGCAGAAATTGGAGGCAGAAGAAAGGAAAAACTAGTCAAAAGGTACAAAGTTTTAATACATGATAGCTAATAAACAGTGTGGTGACTATGCTTAACTGATGTGCTATAATCTTCAAATTTACTGTGCCTCTACTATGCAGTAAAAATACAAAACGGTTACCATGTCATAAACCTAATCATTACATAGTCACAATGATCATTTTATAATGTGTATGTATATTAAGACCTAACCTCAAACTGTGTATTTTAGAATTAATGATGTTTGTTTTATAAATGCATAAATATTTAGAAAGTGAATTAAAACCTATATTGCAAGGAGGGGATGCTAGTTCATCCCAGCCATCCAGCTAGCTTAGCCCCAAAATAACCACACAGAAACTGTATTGATTAAATCACTGCTTGGCCCATTAACTCTAGTTTCTTATTGGCTAATTCATACATCTTAATTTAAACCATTTATATTAATCTGTGTATTGCCACATGGCAGTGGCTTACCAGGTAAATTCAGCACACCTTTCTCCAGTGGCCGATCCATGGCATCTCCTGACTCTGCTTTCTTCCTCCCAGAATTCAGTTCTGTCTTTTCCACCTACCTAAGTTCTGCCCAATCAGGCCAAGGCAGTTTCTTTATTCATTTACCAATACAAGCAACACACAGAGGGGACGCTCACATCAAACCTAAGAAAGGTTAGAAGGGTCAGTATCTGTAAGCGGAGGCTGCATTTCATTTCCTAGCCACCCATACCCTAATAATCATAGAGAAACTATATTAATTACAACACTGTTTGACCAATTAGCTTAGGCATCTTTCTATATAGCTCTTTCATCTTAAATTAACCCATTTCTAATAACCTGTGTATTGCCACAAGTTTGTGATTTACCAGAAAGTTTCAGGGTGTCTTCCTCCTTTGGCAGCTACATGGTGTCTCTTTAACTCTGTCTACTCCTTCTCTATATTCTTCCAGCCTGACTATATTCTACCCTGCCATAGGCTAAAGTAGCTTCTTCATTAACAAATGGTAATAAAATATATTCGTAGCATACAGAGGGGAATCCCATATCATCTCCCCTTTTCTGTCTGAATAGAAAAGAAGGTTTTAACTTTAACATAGTAAAATTACATATAACAAAACAGGTATCAAGCAAGAATTACAGTTACAATATTTAGTCTATTTGTATTTGGATAATTGAGAAAAATACTCTGTCATCTATCCTATTTTTGTGAGTCTACAGTTTAATAGCTAATTTATCTTTTATCATAACTATGGAAAACTTTAACTATGTATCTTCAATTCTTCAATACCCCAAAAGGATATAATATTACCTAAGTAAACAGACAGTACATTGTAAGCAACTTCCAAAGTTCTAGAATTGACAGAGATATCTTGCTGCATGGACAGTCACCCAGAGTTTTGGTAACATAGAGGCATCCATTTTCAGTCTACCAGCCCATAGTATCTGGCAGGTTTTTCCATGAAGCAGGAAATTTGAAAGACTGGTTGACATGGGCAGAATTTATTGGTTGCTTTGTTTTGTGTCCTGTAGAATTCCTGGCAGTTTCTTCTGTAAAGCAGGAAACTTTAAGGACCATTCCATCTTTTGAAAAATTTAGCAGTCAATTTTCTGTGGGTCTTGCATGTCCTTTCATATAGCATATCATAAAGCAGTCCATGCAAAAGCAGTTTCTTGCCCAAATGGCTAGCCTTGTAACATTGAAGGCAAATTCCATAATGAGTTTCTTAATACCCTTCATCTTCTTGAAGTATATAGGTGCTGCCAGAAAGTAGACATTTCTCACTGTCAAGAAAGGTATAAGTTCTTAAAACATTTTAAATGCCATATTCTGTAAGTCTTCAAAAGGGCTGAAGAATATTGATCCATATGAAATATATCTCTGGTGCCGGAGAACAATTCTATATCGGTCAATTATGTTTTAAATAAACACTGATTGGTTGGTAGCCAGGCAGGAAGTATAGGTGGGAAAATCAGACAGGAAGTAGAGGTGGCACAATAAGAATAGGAGAATTCTGGGAAGCAGGACGCTCCCCTGCACTCCTGCTCAGACCACTGAAGAAGCAGGATGTGACCTGCCCTGCTGAGAAAGGTACTGAGCCATGTGGCTAACATAGATAAGAATAATGTGCTATATTCTGGCTGACTCCCGACCAGCGGAATGAACAGCCAGACTCAGGATTCTTCCCAGATCACGCTTTATTGGAAAGCACTCGGTTGAGGAAAAAACGGGAGGCAAGAGAGCCTCTAGGTTGACGGGAGAATGGGAGGCGAGAGAGGGAGAGCTCTAAATGGCGGCTGCTTATATAGGGAGATGTGACGCAACTCGCGCCTTGATTGGCTGCTAAGTCCCGCTGGCACCAGAGTCCTCGGGATTGGTTAGGGACACCTAGGTTATTGCACATGCGGGAAGCGCCTGGATGCTCAGTCCTGAAGCATTGCCAAATATGGAATTTGTTTACCTCCAAACTGCAAGGATTCAAGCGTATGGCTCCCTGCACTATATAAGTTTATAAGAGCTAATACGAAGCCTGAGCTACTGAGCCAGTCAGTTTATCATTAATATAGACCTCTCTGTGTGATTTCTTTGGGACCTAATGACTGTGAGACCTGGAGGGAGGACAGAAACCAACCAGGCCATTGTGTTACAGAATGGCACCCACATGGATAACTGCATCCGCAGAAAGCCTGAGAAAGCTTGGGAAAGAATAGAGTAAAGCATGTCTTCTTGGTAGCAGCAATTTCTTGGGTCTGCTCTGCTTCCTAGAGGCAAGCAAGCACTCTCATTTAAGAGAGGCTTCCTCACTCAGGTTTAGCTGCAAAACCTTGCAGCTCTTTTAAGAGGTCCTGCCTTGAAACATTTACATAGTGTTGATGAAAAGCTGACCACATGCTTTTTGGTTTTCAGCCATAGCAGGAAAAAAGCTGCACTGTTTCAAAATGCCAGCTTTCTGGGTCATCCTGCCAGGGCAAACTCTGACTCTTTCAGGCAGGTGGTCCGACTACAGATCATTTGAGTGTGGTTTGTAAGCACATTGCTGCAGCTTGCTTGCTTGCAAGGACCTTGAAACACCATAGAGTTATCGCAGTGAACACGGCTCTGGCCAGTACCTCAGCCATGAGGCTGAAATCTCAGAAAGCTAAGAAATGGGCTGGATCCAGTCATCAGAAACATGGTTTTAATCCTCCCATATTGCTTGGTAAATTAAAAGTTATGTGGTCAGAAAAAGAGAGATATACAGTAAAGAGAGATTCAAAGATGAAGAAAACTTCTAAATGGTTTACAGTGTATTAAAAAATATATGCAGGCTAAAGGTTAAAGTTGTTAAAATAAAAAAGAAAGAAAGAGAGTAGTTGGGTGTGGTGGTACACACCTTTAATCCCAACAATTGGTACACAGAGTCAGGCAGACCTCTGTGAGATCAAAGTGTGGTAGCACACGCCTATAATCCCAAAGCTTGGGAGGCAGAGGCAGACAGATCTCTGTGAGTTCAAGGTGTGGTAGCACACACCCTTAATCCCAACACTGGGAAGGCAGAGACAGGCAGATCTCTGTGAGTTCAAGGATAGCCTGGTCTACAGAGTGAGTTCCAGGACAAAGATACACAGAGAACCTGTCTCAAAAAGCCAAAAGTTAAAAGTAAAAATAAAAGAAATAGAGGTTAAAATAAAGCCATTTAAAGATGAAAAATACACAGAGAATCTTGAAACTGTATGTTATTGTGCTCTCTTTGAATTGTTTAAATGTTGAGGAAGGAGCAACAGCTGCTAAAAGATATTTGTTTATAAATACTGCTGAATTAATCCAAGATAGGTATTTTGAAAATACCTTGACTTCAAAATTGAAGTGAAAGGTATGTTACTTTGGAGAAGAGATTTTGCTTTTGCTTCCACAGGAAATGAGAGGCTGTGGATTCATTCTGAGTTAAGAAAACTCAGATTTGATCAAGGAAGACCACCTGAGAAATCTCTGGTAGGAACAGATGACCCAGATGACTGAATTCTAAATCCGGAACAGATTCAAGCAAGACTACTGCCTGAGATGATCAAGCCTCATGGGATACTCCAGTCAGGACTTGATCATAACTCTAAATTTTCTTTAGGTCCCCATAAGATTATCAGCATCCCCCAACCAGCCGGAAGTAGCCTGGAATACTATGCCCACATTCCCAAAATATGGACTATGGATATTTTCCTTTGTTTTTTAATATATCTGTCAATTATGTTTTAAATAAATGCTGATTGGTTGGTAGCCAGGCAGGAAGTATAGGCGGGAAACAGACAGGAAGTAGAGGTGGCACAATAAGAATACGAGAATTCTGGGAAGCAGGAAGCTCCCTTGCACTCCTGCCCAGACCACCAAAGAAGCAGAATGTGACCTGACCCGCTGAGAAAGGTACTGAGCCATGTGGCTAACATAGATAAGAATAATGGGTTATATAAGTTATAAGAGCTAATACAAAGCCTGAGCTAATGGACCAATCAGTTTGTCATTAATATAGATCTCTCTGTGTGATTTCTTTGGGACCTAATGACTGTGGGACCTGGTGGGAGGACAGAAACCAACCAGGCCATCATGTTACATATGTCTGTACATTTAGAAAATCTAACTAACATGACAAGTTTGACTATTATAAATGAATATTTATTAATCTGTAATTTTAATTATACATTACACATTTAAATGAGCTAAACAAGCATAATACCTTAAACAAGAGCACAAATACATATACATGGTGTTACAAATTGAACTTAAATTTGTATCAATAAGCCAAAGTTTGTACCAATGTAAGGTATCTATTTCTATATCATATCCCTCTTTAAATGAAAACAAACATTTATAAACAATCATTTTTGGAATTTGGGCATAGTTTTTGAGCTATTCCATACTGATTTTTGGACAAATTATTCTTAGGGTTCACAGAAACCTTTCAAGTGGCCTTGTTCTATCAAACCACATTAGCCTGGAAAAAGTCCACTGACTTTTATCCTGTGGAAACAAGAGCAAAACCTCTTCTACAAAGTAACATATTCCTAGATTCAAAATTTGAAGTCAAGATACCTTTATGTTGGTTTAGCTTAGCAGCCCCCCAGAATCAAGTGTTTCTCCGCAGGCAAAAATTTCAAAGCAAATACAATAATATACATAATCCAGACTCTCTGTGTAGTTTTCATCTTTATGTGGTTTATTTTTTGTACTCTATTCCTTTTTAGGATTTATTTTATTACCTTTATCCCTTTCATCTATGACTAGTTACTTCTTTTTCTGTCTATACTCTTTTTTTTTCTCTCTCTCCCAAGCCTATCTACATGTTTCTAAGTGGTGTGGCTAGGGCTAAGGCTGCTTTGCCTTTTGGCCCCACCCCATCCAACATATTTGAGGTACGTTCACAGTCAGCTCTGCAAGCCATGTTCACTACCCCACCTCCATGGATGCAGTGGGTCTATGTTGCCATTAAGCAAGCAACTTGTAGCACTCTGCTAGCAAACCCCATTTAAGTGCTGCATAAAAGGACCAGCATTAACCAGGAAGCCACTCTTAAAGGAGCTGTGCAGTTTTTGCTGCTAGCACTGATTCAGAAAACCTTCTCTTAGAGGAATTGTACCTCTGCTTGTCCCTAGCAAGCAGAATCTACCCAAGAAAATGCTTCTACTAAGAACCCATGCTTAACTCTATTCTTTTGTATCTAGAATTCCTTCCCAAGCTTTCTAAGGTTTTATGGGGATGTAGTTGATCCATGTGGGCACCATTTGTGAACACCTGCTATTTCATATCCCAGCTGCCCAGACCAGAATAATCACACAGAAACTATATTAATTACAACACTGTTTGACCAATTAGTTTAGGCATCTTTCTAGCTAGCTCTTTCATCTTAAATTTTCCCATTTCTATTAATCTGTATATTGCCATGAGTCTGTGGCTTACCAGAAAGGTTCAGTGTGTCTTCCTCCTTTGGCAGCTACATGGCATCTTTTTGACTCTGCCTACTCTCTCTATATTCTTCCAGCCTACTATCTTCTGCCTTGCCATATGCTGAAGCAGCTTCTTTATTAACAAATGGTAATAAAACATATTCATAGCATACAGAGGAGAATTTGTCTGTTCTTTCTTCTCTTTGTAAACTTTGTCATTTGCTTTGTAAAGATGAACAATAACAGAAGAAAGTATCACTCTTTTGCTCCATAGTGTGGGCAGTACTTATTTTTGTCCTAGACTTGGAGAGATTTTCTCTTCATCACTGGTTTGAACTGGCTCCATGGAGTAAGGTCCATCTTTAAACTTGTGGTACACAAGAAGACACTCAATCTGCATTCTATATGGCTTCCTGTGGAAAGATGTGTCTTATGGACTATTCATATTAATCTTGAAGGTGTTAATTTGGAGCCACTCTGGTTTATGTTTCTGTTAATTAGTGATTGGAATAATTTGCCTACAGAATAAGTAAGTTAAGTAAGTTACCATTGGGAAGTTGGTTGATCAAAGGCAACAGATCAATTTTAGTCCTAGTAAAGGTTTTCTTGCATCCTTCAACAAACACACAACCCAACTGATGACAAGAGTTGCTTCTATGTTCACTACTCTGCTTTGGAGACTAGAAACTGACAAATGACTCCAGCTGCATAACTGAAGACATTCATCTTTCCTCTTTGGTATGAAGGTCTCTATCATTTGGCTTCCCTTCCAGTTATTATCATTTGTTAGCTTTTTAATTTGATGTTTTATACAAGAGTTAGTAATAAAAACATAGTTATTTGTAAATTAGTGGTTATGAAATTGTTTGCTATAATATTTTCAAAAAATTTCTGTTACCCAGTAACTTCTTTCTACAAAAACTAGGTAAATATCTTGGAGGAATAAAAGCAGAACTAATCAACTACAAGATAGAATTTCCTTTATTATTATGTAAGATTTTTGCAGAATAATTGGTAAATAATTGATTAATTTAATATATAAATCATAAGTGTATCAAATACATTTATACATTAAATATCACATGATGTTCCATATGTCTGTTCAGACATAATATGTGAAAGACTCACATGCAAAATTATTATATATAATATATACTATTTTATTTATAAATATTTTATGAATATTATATATATTCACAAATGTAATGATCAGGGGAAAAGTTAGTAAGGAGAAGCCTGTATTATAATGGAAAGAAATATTACATATACTACCAAACTTGTAAACATATTATTTCAATTTTAAGAATGTTGTATCTTATTAAGCTACTCATGTACCAGTCAGTCAGCAACTATGAAGCACTTTATGATTACAATGACTTAAAATTTTCAGCAAACATTCTGACATTTCCAAAGTAGTACATCCATGGAAAATTTTTGAGATATCTTTCTGAAAATTCCTCATTCACATTATATCAAACTAAATCTCATGAGGAAAATGAAATCGGAAAGATAGACAATACATTGTGTCAATGTAACTTTCAAGGCTCAGTGTTCCTTAAGGACAGCGGCGACATCTTCAGTCATGGAATGCTTTGAAGTGGCTTAGGTGACACTCTAAGGTCACAGTCCTCTAAGGAGGCTACTCATTAGAGACATAGACCCGCTTGGAAGATGAAGGCAGAGGTTTAGAGTGTGGAGCATGGAGTTTGCAATCTGTGAGACTGGTACTACTTCTGCTCATGTGTTACTGGTGTGAACTAGTCATGTGTCTCTCTTCTTTCATGAGTATGGGTAAAGAATTCTATCACAGTGATAATGGGTGTTTGGTAATTCTCTGCTATGGTGTTAACTTTTCAACAATTTCCTTTTTTCCATATTAGATAATTAGAACCTAGCAATTTTAAAACAAGGGAATTTTTGTTGTTGTTGTTTTGATTTTTGAGACAGGGTTCCTCTGTAGCTTTGGAGCTTGTCCTGGAACTAGCTCTTAACAAGGGAATTTTTATACTTGTATATAATAAACTTTTAATATTACCTTTCTATTATAATTCTAAATTCTTCAACATCCCTAATAATCACCCTTTTAATTTCAAAACTTTGTATTGTATTTTTCTCTAGATGACAAGATGAAAGTAAGTATGCATACTGGTCTTTATGAGTCTGACTGATTTCACTTAATGTGAATATTCGTCTATTTTCCTGCAAAAGATGTATTTCATTCCTTTCTTTTTGGATGAATAGAGTCCCATTATATGTACAGCAATCCTTTAATGTATAGATTAGGTTAATTTTTCAGTATATTCTATACTTATTTTTGAAGTGTACATTAAATTAAAGTATCTTAAACTTTAATTTGCAGTTGGCAAATAGGCCAGAATTTGAACATTTATCAATAAATTATCACCATATCTGCTTGCTCAAAAAAAAAGTCTTTAACACAAAAGCTAGGTGTAATGGTTTCTTCAGTCCTTCTTTTATATCTAGTATGATGCTCACATCAGTATTTCACTTTCCCAAAATGCCTCTGTGGGACATAAGAAACTTGGTCATCCTATTTTGCTTGCTTTAAACTTTTATTCATGAAGGAAACACAAGACTAATGATGTGAACACTATTGCATCTTGTGAGTTTTCTTTTTTCCAGAGTCACTGATGTTCATCTCACTACTGTGTACCCTGACCCACTTTCTCCATTCTGTTACCCATTTGCTGTGTTGCTGTTTTCTTTGTCTGCGTTCTCACAGCTGCAGATGTGTGATGGGAGAACATCAAGATTAGCAGTCCCACATCATTTCCTCCCATATCAGCAACTCCAGCAGAAAGAGAATTAAATGTGCATCCGTTCTTGTGAATGACTCTGATGGAGCCACCCTGAATCTCATTCCCTAACTTTGACCTAATCTGGGTTGCTAAAGGAATGTGGTCCCTCCCTATATAAAGTCCAAGGTCCATGATCTCAACATTGAGGCTGGTCAATGATGATAAGGGTCTTTTTATGGAACATGAAGTTAGGGACTATTCTTTGAGGAACAGCTATACCTCAGTCATCAGTACACACTACATTATATTCAGTCTTTATGCCTACTCGCCTAACTGTCCATACCGAATAGCCCAAATTACCCGTTGTAAAGTATGCATTCAGTCAGCAGCATTTTTATGCCTGTAGTTATTAAACTGTATTAAGTAAGCAGAAAGCTGGAGGTAAGAGCATTCTCTAATAATTTACCAGAACAACTCATGAGAAATAAAAAACAAAGCTCTATTTTAGAATATCAAATCAGGACATGAAAATCTGCAGAATTTTTAGTACAACAGTCTTAGCACGTGAACTAGTGGTTTATTTTTCTGTCAATATTTTGCCAGGCCTTCTTTACAAGTCAAGTACAAATATTCAAGTTTACTCTTTAAAATTAGTATTGTTTTGCATATGCTAATTTAGAAACATTTGCACATTAAAAAGAGACTATCTGCAGTTTGGTTTTTCTCTCAGACTTTAATCATATGGTTTTGGAAATTTTCTCTCTCCTGTAAACACATCCTGGAGGAAGACTCATTTGCTTTTTGTTTAAGAGTACTGTCCTTGCAGACTGTCAAAGAGCATACCTTACTATGTCATTCCTTAGCTTGTCATTACATAGACTTGGCATGTTATCACTATAGCATTCATTCATGAATAAATAAGTAGCTGCTTTCCATCTTCTCCTCATTCTGAAATAATCAAATTAGAAATCTGTTAATTTTTTTCTTTCTTGTAATAATCATTCCTTGTCCCTGAAGCTCAAGTATTTATAGGCAGCCATGAACTCCTAAAACGGCAAGTTCTTCTCCATTAAGAAAAGGAGTTTATATCTAATCTCTACAGGTTGTATGGTAACTGAAATCAATCCAACCTTGCTTCTGGTCCTGCTCTAAGAAGTAAATCAAATCTAGCCAGTAACCCCTGTAAACACTTTAGAAGCACTGTATCAGCCAGACATTGATCCCACCATAACACGTTTCCTGCCGCTGCCCCTGAGTTCTGACTGATTCAAATCCATACTGCCCACAGGTGGCCTGCACAGGCCTGCTGTCTGTCTTCTTGGGGCCATCAACATGCTCTTCTTCAATGAAGCAGCTTTCACTGATGTCATGTTCTCAGATACCAACTACCCGTCTGGACCTGCTCTCTGACACGGGCTTTGACTATCCCAGTGAGTTTGCTAGATTTCTAGAGCTGGTCCAGCCTCATCTAGCCTCGCCTCATGTTATCCAGACCCCAGGATGACAGCCTTTGTGAATAGTTCTTTGGCTCTAGGTGCTTATCTAATCTTAATGTAAGAAGTGTTACCTTGGGAGTCCTGGTTCCAAATGAGGCATCGGACACATGATGAGTACTTTTGATGTACCCACAACTTTAGAGTCCAAATATTCTACAAATGTGGTCTATCACTCTATAATACTGATTCATGGAGAGTCAATGTTTTGTGTGCCTCTGCATACAGCCAAGCTCTTTCAACTTCTATATGAGTTCTTAAAAATCAATTTCTAGCCCAGGCTGGCCTCGAACTCGTGATCCTCCTGCCTCTGCCTCCTTCATATCAAAGCACTGGACTGAGCTCCCAAGGTCCAGCTGAGGAGCAGAGGGAGGGAGAATATGAGCAAGGAAGTGGGGACCGCGAGGGGTTGGTCCACCCACTAAGACAGTGTGCCTGATCTAATGGGAGCTCAATGGACCCAGCTGGACTGGGACTGAACGAGCATGTGATCAACTTGGACCCTCTGAATGTGACGGACGATTGGGGTAGATTGAGAGGCCAATGATGGTGGAGCTGGGATTCGTCTCTACTGCAAGTGCTGGCTTTTGGGATCCTGGTCTTTGAATGCAGACCTTCCTGAGCCTGGATGGAGAGGGGGGGCCTTGAACTTCACACAGGGCATCCTGCCCTCTCCTAGGACTGGTCGGGGATGGGGAGGGTGAATCGGGGAGCGGGAGGGAAATGGGAGGAGGGGATGAAGTGAAATTTTTGAATGGTATTATTTATAAAGCAATAAAAAAAAACAAAACAAAAAAATCAATTTCTAACTCTGCACTCATTTTAAATTGTATTTTAAAAGCCTTTTTTTTGTGGTGCTTGAACTCAGGTACTTGAGCATGGTAGATACATACTCTGTCTATTGAGATAAGACCCCACCTGCTTATTCATTTCTAAAAGATTTGAAAAATTAAAATACTTATACTTACTTTTATGACCCTCCCTGCAGTTACAAATAAGTAACCCATGCAGAAGTTTTTCATTCACAAATGACCTGATATGTGTAGAGTCTTACCATTATTCAAATAAATATCTTAGTAATAGTTGTTTGCAAGTCTAATAAAAGGCATTTATACAGGAATTATGAAAATAAAGTGTAGAATTAAATGATTTCTTTTTAAAATTTAGAAAAATTAAATAATGTGGTTTTATAAACCAACACTGACTGAGAATATAAAAGAAACCAGATAACTTAATGGTCAACAAATTATATAAACATTCATGAATGCTAATTTGACCCAACGCAATTAAAATTAAGTAGAATGCCTTTTGGGTTAATGCCACGACTCATAATTTATATTTATAATGCATTAAGAGCTATATAAGGGAGGCCTACTCAGATTACCAGAAAAGAATGAGCCTCTGCTATACAATAATTGGTCATGCTTTTTTATACTTATTACTCTGTGCCAAGCACTATTTCATTTCTTGTGAATTAAATTGCAGGGCATATTTTACACAGTATCTCTTTTTATGCTGTTTCTCTCACATATTATTTTCATTTCTGACCCCTTCTTTAAGTGCCAGCTCTGCATTTCTAATCAGTGCTGAGAAAAATAGCTCTTGCATCTGGAAGAAAGAGAACAACCCGAGAAGGGAAATGAGGGTTTTCCTAGGGTTTAATCTCTGGTGTTGGTACACTGACGCCTATGTAACCTTACTCATCTCCTGATTGCTGATCGCCTCTGCCACCTAAAATCTGTCTTTCACCAATTCCAGTGATGGTTTCTTACAAAGAATGTGGGAAAGGAAAGCTTGCCCTTCATGACATTTACTGCTATTAGACCTGCTTTCTGTTAAGACGTGTTCTTCATTATTTGTATGTGGAAAACATAGGACATCATGAGGCACCAGAATCCCCTCTTTCTTTTCCTCTTATCCCCATCAAACTTAATTTGCATCCCAGTTTGTATAGCTATATTCACTGAATGAGTTATGGTATACTCATCTTGATATTCTTCCTATTTAACATGCTGGTTTGCTCAAGAAGAAATTTCTGGGGGGGGTAGTGGGAGGGGACCGGGAGAAGGGGAAGAAAGGTAAAAATTTTATTTCTTTAATTATGTTCTTGAATGGAAAAAATAAAACAAAACAATGTATGGAAAAAAAATAAAATAAATTTAAAAAAAAAAGAAGAAATTTCTGATGATTTTCCCAAATAAGTATATATGTGCATGTGTGTGTATGATAATTCAGAATTTTAGATTATATAAATAGGTTAAATATATATATTATATATAAATAGGTTAAAATATCAACAGTTATTTTACTTCCAGAAGGGAGATAAAATCTATAATGCCAGCCATAATTCTAATTTTAAATAGTTCAACTATTACCCATGCATTGATACCTCCAACTTCAAGTGCTCTTTCTTGGACAGGAACATGATTCTTCCCCTTTGATGTCTTAGAAAGAACCATGTACCTTAGAGTTCTTACATGGTATGTAGGTTCAGGTATTGGTAATGAGCTGATCTGTGTGTGTGTGTGTGTGTTTGTATGTGTCTGTGTAATTAAGAATGCTGTAAACATAAGATTGAGTCATATCAACAAATCTAACTTATATTGTAATAAATTCATTAAAAATTAACAATGAAAGACAAGAATCTGAAGACCCAAGAGTTTATAGATACAAAGATGGCTACTCTATAGGGCTGTGTTCTGTTCCATTTGATGAAATGCCAAGAAGCTATTAAATATTGAATAAATTAATGTTAATTTAAGACACCATTTATCTGAATGCAGTGAGACTTTTCATACACGCATACTATGCTCAGTTTGAGTTCACAGAAGAATAAAAGCAATAGCAAGTATTAAAGAAAAAGCTTAAAGAGGAATTTGAAAAGATAGTGTTATGATAAAATATTGGAGAAAGTGCTAATTTAATTCACAGTAAGTTTAATAATTGAGATCTGCATGCTAGTTCTAATAAGGCAAAGGAAACATTGGACTACAATAACCTTTAGTGGAAGAGGAAACCTGTTATTAAATATTAGATGTAGGACAAGAAGGCTTGCTGAAATATAGGAGTCTTTGGTGGGGAGGATTGGCTTTCAGAAAATAGTGGACCACCCAGATGCCTCTGTTGCCCCAGAAGCTTTCAGATGGACCCACTGGACTTGGAGCTCACTCTTTTTTGGAAAAAAAGTGCTACCAGCTGGGTTATCTCCCAATGGGGACACATAAGGCTCCTCAGGAAGTGTTGAGGAGCCTGAAGGCTGCTGGTGGTACGTGGATCACTGCTGGGTACCCCTCTCTCCATCACGTTCTATCTCAAATAAATCAAAAATTGAAACAGCAAGAAGAAATTGTCTGTTTTGGATCTAGAAAAGCAGAAATTAAGAGTATAGTGGTGGTAACTCATGAGTGGAGGCAGAAGGGACATAAAGGAAAAATGTCACTCAAACTGCACCACATTTTCAATTAGAGCACAGGTCTTTGTGTTCTGCTACACAGTAAGATTAAGAATAATAGAGTTAATAACAACTGTATTTCAACTAGCTTTAAAAAGTAGGTTTCCATTAGTATCATCAAAAAATGCTAAGGAGGATGAGGGGGGTGAGAAAAGAAGTTTATAGGAAGCCTGCTGCATTAGCAAAAGCTGAACATGCAGAACATACATTTAAAGAGATCCAAATTCAGAGAGAATGCAACCTCATAGCCTGAAAAGATAGATAATCTGAACTCTAAATGACTCTCAAATGGATTTTTACCAGCGAAGAGAAGTTTATATTTGTTTTAGTGCGTACTTTATAAGTTATGCATGCCCAAAAACAATAAATATGCATTTGTATTCCTGTCGTGATATTCTACTTTGTGCCAGCAGTAAGTGCAGGAGAGGCTCACTATAGGTCAGTATCTTTGATTTCTTCTAATTAACAAGTTACTTTCATCAGTTAATGTAAGAGAAATACATAATTTATGACCCATAATCAAATTTCACATAATAAAAGGTCTAATTTGACACCATGGCTACATTATGTCCATTAGAGCTCATCCTCCACAGGTACTGCCAGGAAAGCTTGTGTGTATTGCTATAGAACAGGGAAGAAGTGAGGTGGAAAAGTGAACTAAATTATGCTATGAAATATTTAATATCAATTGTCAGCTCATTAATCAGACAAGCAGCAACTACAGCCAGCAATGCCATTCCTGACTTTCTTGGAGACACAGTGTCTCCTGTGCTGGTGAGTATTTTCTGTTGTGAACTTTCTAGTTGCCCTGGGGTGCATGCCGGAAACATCTTCCTATGCTGTTACAATGGAGTCCTGGAAACCAGTAGTGTTGCCTCATGCTTCCTCTCCTGAGGACCCTGCAATGATCACAAGACAAAGGACTACTAATGACCCTGCTTTGAAGTAAGGTAGAATTAGAAATCTATATGCCCCCAAGCTTACATCTCATCACAGAACCTTGCAACCCTTGGATAAATGTTCTGGGTTTCTTTTAATTTCCAGGACGTTTCCTGTCTTCTCTAGGAGACGTATCAGTGTGAAGGTATTTCATTACCTTAGCCTTGATTGTAGTTCTCATCAACAGATCTGTTGCTTTGCACTTTGAGTTTTTCTTAGACTTTTACATTCTCTCTAAGAATCAGAGGTCCTTCCTATGCTTTACTGACACAGTCCACACGTTGCTCTTCTTTCTTGTCTGATAAACTGATTTCCCTTATTCCCCCATGCTTTGCAATATGAAACTTTCAACATGATACAGCTTCCAATTGTCTATCATTTAGGATTTACATTGTTTGCCAGTTCTGTGGAAGTCCAAAAATGTGAGCCTATTTCCACCTTGACGAAAGGTCAGAGAGTTGAAATTGACCTGTATTCCTTCAAGGTCTAAATATCCAACGAAATTCCTGTTCCCTTAAGGAGATAACAATGGATTTCACCCAGGGAGTAGTTTGCCTACAGAATGTTTTGGTCCAGGAAGTGAACATTACTTGTCTTGTTCTAGCAACAAAATCATTACCTAAGAATGTAGCCCACAACCTTCAATTTGTATGTTTGTTTCCTTGTATCATATTAATGCAGATTTTTGTTTTGTTTTGTTTTGTTTTTTATCTTTCTCCTACCTTCTGGGGTCAGAGGTATTTTAAGAAATTGGACATTAAACGCGGGTGGATTTCATTATTTACTGGAACTCCCTCCCGGTACCATCCTATGTTTTCTGTTTTATTATTTTCACTCACATCTTTTGTACTCTTTGCTTATTTTCGGATTCCCTTGCCCCTACCTTGGTAAGTGGTATTTTTGTCGTAGCTGGTCTCCAACATAGTTCAACAGCATTAGCGCAAACTGCCAAATGTTGTTTCTCCTCTACCAGTTGCAGATAGTTTGTAAGCCTTTCAGAGAACATAATGTTCTATTCAGAAAAAATAAAGTTGTAAAGTGTTTTCTGAGTAGTTATGAGGATAGACGGGGGCAACAGGTCAAACAAAATGCTTATGGTGGGCAACTCTAACTGAGATTGTTAATGTTATTACATACACACTCAGAGAGAGAGAGAGAAGAAGAAGAAGAAAGGGAGAGAGTAGGGGGTGGGTGGGGAGAGAAAGGACTATGCACTAGTCATTTGATGAGAGTAACTGTTTAATCCATCTTTACAAATGAGGAAATTTAGGCTAATACAGTTTTAAATGCTTTTAAAAGGCAGGTAAGTGTCATTGTGCTGACTGAAGGAGCCTGGAGTTTGGAGGCAGAAACAAGCATGCTGGAAAGGCATCTTCTTGGCCCACTATTTTGCTTTAAGTGGCTAACTTAAACTTGCTACATCAGAGTTTCCTAGTACTCAAAGTTCATAAGGTGCTTATGGACATAAACAAAGCAGCAAATGTAAAGATGTAAAGTTAAAGCACAGTGTGCAGTTTGGTAATAATTGGTAACATTTCTCTGATGCACCTATGTTGTTTTTGTATATTGGTGCTTCTTTTTCAGGCTATCAAGAATGTGCTCAAATGGTCTGCACAGATGCTGAAATTCCCGATTGCCATAATGTGCAACATTTCTTAAATTCCTCCTGTGGACATAGTACTTAATATTGCCCTATTTTGTGCCTTCTCCATGGAGACAGTATTGTCCCAAGTAAACTGGAAATTGAATTGGGGGCAGCAGAAACACATTTCATTTTATGAATAACCTACACATATATATTCACTATGCCATGCAATTTATTTGTGATATCTAAGTTTCATTTGGTAGAGATTAAGAAAGCATGCCTATAAAGATGCTTTGTGACAATTCTATGAAAAGCAGGTGAGTAGCACTGCTCAGTTTGATTGAGGTGGCCCAATACACTGGTTAGGGATTTCGTCAAAGTGACACAAACTGAATCATTTAGGAAGAAGAGCCCTTCACTGAGAGGATGCCGCCGTCAGACTGGGTTGTAGGCTAGGATGTGGGGAATTTTCTTTATCAATGACTGATGTGGGAGGACCCAGCCCACTTGGGCAGGCTATCCTGGGATCTCTCAGGTCAGTGACCGTGAACCTGAGGAGCAAGACAGTCAGAGTACTCTTCTTTGGCTTTGCTTTAATTCCTGACTCCAGGTTGCTGCCCTGGGTGCTATTCTGGCTGCCCTCAATGATGGACTGGGGAAACCCAATGAATCCTTCCCTCCCCAAGTTGATTTTGGTCATAGTCTTTATCAAAGCAATAGAAAGCAGGTAGGCAGAACAATTTATTGCACAACTGCCCCTAAATATAGGACATTAAGTTTTGGGCTACAGTGACTTCTCCAGGACCAGGGAGATAGTAATAGTCACATGATGTAAGTAAAACAGACCTCCTAGAGATTTACACTCAGAAAAAGAAATGGGCAAATTATAGATGTAGTTAAAAATGCACAAGAAAATTGGCCCCACCAGAAGTTTCCTGATTCAGAAAAGTCACTAGCGTGTGCCTTGGTTTCACTGTGGATCAGAAAACCTGAGAACGCCCCTGAAAGCACAAGTGGAGCTGTTGGTAACATTCCTTGCAGAAGAACTCAGGACATGGGGATGGAGGTGTGGCTCTGTCTGTGCAATGAATGTAGGAAGCTTCACTGAGCACCCTCTGAACGCATGTGTCTCATCTATGAAGTCTGTATGTGCTTTCTCACTCCCTCTTCTCAGGAAGAAAAAAAATCTTATTTAAGATGGTATTTCTCATAAGATTATAACTATAAAATAGAAGAGACAGGGCTCTGGGTCTCCCTGCACTGAATTGTACTACAAGTCATTGACTTTGAAATTGGTGGGAGCCGACTTCAGCTTGCTCAGCTGACTGTAACGCAATTTTGTGTTTGAAGCCTCTGCAGACTGACCTTAGTTTTAGAGCAAACAGGTTTCTGATGCCTCACTGAGTCCTTTATTTGGAATGGTTAGAGGCACATTTCTTTCTCTCTAGGGTTCTTTCTTGGCCTTGGACCAAAGACTGTCTCAGTACTGTAGCACAGTTTACAAATACTTTTTATTTTATTGTTATAATGGGCCATCTCCACTTGAAAAATCAGCTATATAATATTTAAATACTGTGTTTTTGTTTACTTAGCTGATTTTTAAATTGTTTGCTATTATAAAAAGAAGGCATTAGTGAATTCTCATATAAAATCATTTATGCTGTAAAATTAGTGAAGCATACTTTTTATTGGCAGTCATTTACTTTAACCAGATATATAGCATTTCCAAGTGTTAAGTTTTATTCAAAGGGAAAACACGTATAAATACTCAAATGCTGCATTTTGTGATTTTAATGACCTGGGACAGCACAATACCAACACGTTTTCAAGAAAAGAAAAATTGAATGTCTGCATTGTGAATCCCTACTGGAGACATTGAAATGTTTGAAAATTCTATTTTTGAAGACTTGAAGTATCTATTTTTCTTTAATTTTTTAATAACAGTTGAAGATATATATATGTGTGTGTGTGCATATACATACATACATACATACATACATACATATATGATTCCTTGACATTGAAAGTACAGAGTTCAGAGTATGGCCTGTTTTATCTTTTCCCAGAGGAAAGAGCTCACCAATACAGGAGGGCTCAGCCAAATACTTTCCACAATCATTGTATTATACCATGGATTGTTTTTTTGTTTGTTTGTTTGTTTGTTTTATTTTGTTGGTTGGTTTTTGACATGGGAATCTCACTATGTATCACTAGCTATCCTGGAACTTGGTTTTGCCTTGTACACAGGCTGGCCTTGAGCTAACAGAAATCTGTCTGCCCTAGCATCCGAGTGCTAGGATTAAAGTCATGTGGCACCAGGCTAGGCTTTTACTCTGACTTTCAATTTGACATATTTTGTTTAAAGAGACAAATATGCAAATTTGATTGTTTTTTTTTTGTTGTTGTTGTTTGTTTGTTTCAAGAGATGAAAATATAGGTTTTGAGCCCAAAACTTGAGAGTTAATGGTGTGGTAGAAAGCCAGGGCTACTAAAACCCAGCACAGTTGTGAGGTGTGACATTGTGAAGTCAGCTAAGAGGCTTTAAGATAGAAATAATGTTCTCTTCACATAGTTTTAAGTTGTGTGCCCATCTAGTTGAGTGAGGTAATCTTGGCTGTAAAAGGCCGAGAACTCACACTACTGACAACAGCATCTGTATGGATCCAAGAGCTTGACCTTGCCTTGGTCATACTACCTTTCCTTGAGTGTCCATACTCCCTGATTTTTGACACTCATTAAGAGAGAGGAAAATAGAACAACCCAGAGCTTAGACTTCACCTGTCAATCACTCCGGAGGAAGCTGTTTTTCATGACAGCTGTAGCAGAAAGCCTCATATGCCTCCCTCAGCAGCTGATTCCAAAGAAGAGAACCTGGAGGAGCTCAAGGGTACATTTTTTTCTTTGCCCTATGTTAGGGATCAGAGAAATCACACACCCTCTCCCAGTGGGGAACATGCAGGAGATGGCTGGGCCGGAGATAGTTTAGGGAAACCTCCAGATAGAATCCCTAATGGAAAGCTCTATGATGGCTATTTTTTCAACTTAGAATTAAGAAAGTCACCTGGTAGAGGTGAGAGGCTTGGTTAAGTCACAGCGCTAGTAACTGATGGATAGAAGTGTCTGGTTTCCTACTCAGCAAGGCTGCCATAGTCAAAGGGGCACAGCTGTAAGCCTGTGCGATTGTCCATCTGCTCGCTTTTTTCTCGCAGAGAGTCAGCCACAGGAGTTTTCAAGGGCCCAGACCCTTCCTGTGCTAATTTGTTCTTCTGGGAAAGATGCTAATTGCTCTCTTAGCATATTTCTCTGTATCTTTGCTACAGGCTTCTCTCCTTTGTCTAGGAAAATCTGTACGAAAACTCTGAGGGACAATCTCCTTTGGCTCAAGGTCACTGTCCTCCCCTCAAGCTTCTCCTTTCTGCTCTGTTCTGGATCTGAGGTGTTCTGTCTCTCCTGCTGGGAGTCCTACATATGCATCTTGTAAGAAAGCCCCTGTTTTCTTAAAGTTAGATGCCTTTAACCTCCATTTCTACATTGGTATACTGATATTGCTTAATATACTTAGGCAAAAAGGGACAGGAAACTATAGTGGGACAATTTTGTTAGGAGAAGGTATTTTGGGCTCTCTATTTTGGAGTAGAAACAAACAAGTGGGCAAGTGAAATGGCTCAGTGTGTTGACCTGCCACAGAGTCTAACAAGCTGAGTTCAATCCCCAGGAACCACACTGTGGAAGAAAACAGACACTTGCAATTTATCTTCTGAGCTTCATGTGTTTGTTTGTGACTTCTGCTCATGGTACTTTTAGCCTACATATCAGTTTTTCCAAGATAAAAAAGATTTCACTTAATAGAATTATTTAATTGTAAAGAGATTAAATGATTTCTTCTTATAAGAAACACCTTATAAGTTTTTCAAGTGTAGGTAAAGTATACTTCTATTTCTAGAATCAATACTTACAATCTAATGAATATACCTAAATTCAAATTGTGGGCTAATTCGAATTTTTTGAAGAGCAATTGTGCTTAGTGATTTATCACCATATGGTTGTTGCAAACCTACCATATTAATAGAAAACTGGCATGAGGCAAAGTAGTAGGAAGAAGGATGCAGGAGAGAGCAAGCTGAGTTAGGGACCAGCTGCATCAATGTGTTACTGCTGCCAGCCAGGGATCCCACACTTTTGTAGTTCAAGTTTCTTCATCTATAGACTATATAAGAATATTACCCAATGCATGGGTTGTAAATGGACTATGTTATAATAAGATAATGAATGTAATGCTTTGAGCACAATGCCTGACTCGTAAAAGTTCTTCATAATTGTTAATTATGTAATAACTTGGTTTATTATCCTTGAAAATATTCACCATAATTAATATTCCACAAAGAAAAACAAAAAGTTTTGATTTGTTTTTTTTTCTTTAAGGTCAACTTATCTGTTTAGACATAGAAGCAGTAAGATAAACAAATGAGGAATAAGGAATAAATATTATGGAAATGTAAAAACATCTGTGTGAATGATTAAATATTCTGAAATGTATTGAAGGATAGATGTATATAATGAGGCCCCTTTCCTCATCCACAGATACATTAATTTTTATTGCTAAATTATTTCCAACTGATATTTTATTTTCAAAAGCCCTTCTATCATTAACTCTATTTTAAATACAAGACAACTGTGGGTAGGGAAGGTAAATTAAATTGGTTAAGATTTCTAGCAGGTATATGAAAGGAGTATGAAGCAAAATATATGTGGTTTTTGCTTCCAGCATTTGGCTGTTTGTGACCTCATTCTTTCTAATACTATGAAACTTTGCAAAGAAAAGTTCCATGCATTTAGTTTTACGTACTTATAAAATGCAAGCACTCTGAATTTGTGAGCAATCTTTTTGCCTAAAGTTCCTTGAAGAGGCGCATAAAAGTTTTATGAAAACACAAATGACAAACAACAATATCCATTTCGATTTAAATGACTGTAAAATGTAGAGCACAGATCTACAGTATTTTAAGACTCATTTAGTTTTCAAACATTTATAACAGTGTTGGATTAAATTTCATTGTAATAAAAGCAGAAGATGGGCTACACCGAGGAAATATTCTATAGAGAAAGAAGTACGGTTTATGAAATAGCACATTAGGCTGTGTAACTCTCAACACAGAATGTGTGTTTGTAGGACATTGCTTACTGCTCAAATCCTAAGAATCAGTTTGAACAAAAACGTCCAAACTCAAACTATAGTATGTAGGATAAAGGTAGATTAAGGAAACCCCTCTAGTTGTTTGACATTTTTTTCTAAGAATAAGACATAAGAGGGATTTAAGCTTTGTTCTAATTGTTAATGAAAGCATCATAACATAAGAGATAAAATAGTCTAAGTTAGAGTTGAATAGTTGAATAGTTGTATGATTTTTTCATATCCAGAATGATATGAATTAACTCTGTGGCTTTTAAGGTATAACCAAATGACTTTTAAAAATAAAACTGTCTTCTCTTCTTAAAGTAGGAATCGACCAGGAATGTTCCAGAATTTGATAGAGCTCATATGCTTAAAGAGTCTTTACTATATCATGCAGGTGCCATAAAAAGTGATGGCTGTCTGAGTTTGAATTTCGTGGAAGGCAGAAGCCTGAGGCAAAGAAACGAGTGGAACTAGGAAGGAAATACTGGGAACAAGGGTGTGGGAGGAGCAGTGGGACAGAGCAGGAAGCGAAGAAGCATCATCATAGTGCACATTCCCTCAGCCCCCGCTCCTGGAGAGCTCTTTACACACAGGCGCTATGTCCCCTACCCATCTCTCTGAGTAACAGGAGACCAGAGAAACTGTCCACAACGTAGTTACTTCCAGGTAGGGTTTTTTCCCTTTGGAATTTAAGAAATAGTCACGTGCCTAGATAGAGCCAATTTATGGTAGAGAGGCTTGACTAGCAGAGGTTTCCAAGGCCAGTCTTTCCACTGAGGTGGTTTCCTGATGAAATAATGAATTAAGAGTTAAGAACTATGTGGCTGCCATATTCAAGAGAATCTTGGTCAGCATGGAAGACGATGTCTTTAGCCAGAACCTGGCAGACGCGAAGATGGTGGGCAACTGCAGGAACTTGGATGTAAGGAGAGAAATTAACCAGGGTACAGTGCATTGGTAAAAAATCTTTGTCAGAGTTATTCATACAAGCTAGAGCAACGAGATATAGATTTAAAAGCATAAAGAATGTCTGTGGGAGAATTGGCCCATGTAGTTGTGTAGAGTAGAAGACCCACTATCTGTCATCTACAAGATGGAGAAACAGAAAGGCCATGTCCAAGAATTAGAGGGAGGATGGATCTAAAGTTCAGAACCAGGAATGCCAATGTATCAGTGCAGGAGAATATCCTCAGTTATAGGACAGGGAACGGAAGAGAAGCCCCTCTGTTTTCTGCTCCTACCTTTGAACACTTGTGTGATCCACTACATTACTAAGGGTGGATCTACTTAAACACAGAGAATTAAATCCCACTCTGCTGTAGAAGCACCTTCATGAAAATAACCAGAAGCAGTATTTACCAGTCATCTAGACATCTAACACAAAGAACCCACCCACAGGGAATTTTCAGAAAGTTACACACAGAAGCAGTGAATGGAGATAAAAATTTAAAAGAAATTTAAACAAGAAATGTTTAGAATTTTGAAATTTTTCTTAGTGATATGTACCACTTTTTTTTAGTGGTGATATGTACCTTAGGATTTGCCCTTCTTCCATTGTGGTATTTTTCAAGGCTTCCCATGTCAAACCACTAATACTGGACTACATGACTCTTTCTTTATGTGCGTTACACACAAAATATATGCACACATAGAACCTTACCAATATGGAAGCAGTTCTCTCTAAATGGAGTGCTAGGTACCTCAAGCCAATTGATTTAATTTTTTAATATATGTCAACTGTGTCTCAAGTTCTCCTAGGTTCTGGGATGTTCATTTAGTCATCTTAAAGTTGATAATAGTTTACAATCAGCATGGTAGTCCAGGGCAACTGTTATATCAACATATAACAGTTCTACCAACATAATATTCTAGATGATGATGATTGTTGTTTTTTTTTCCAAGAATAAATTCCTCCTTCAAATGTTTCAGCAGGGAGAGCCTTTTACTGTTATAGATACTGAGGCTCAGATTAGTTTTATGGCTGCTATAAGGTCATTTGGTTCTTTATGTCTCCTCCACTGTGTGGGCACTTTAAGGCTTATTTTCCATCTTGAGCTCTAGTCCTATTTCTACTCAGTGCATAAAGCTGTGGTAGCCTAATATTTACATACTTTAAATAGTGCTTATAAAATGGTATTCTATAGCAAATACAATATGCTTTTGATATATATTAACTATCTAACATCAAATATGTCTAAAATAACTTATATAAAGTGTTTTCTCTGTAATTATACTCAGTGTATCATATGTATGCTTGTGACCTCAGAAATATTGATATAAATTTCAAATATTATTATCATCACCATTATCATATATGTGTTTCTGGACAAATGCAGGAAAAGCAGAAAAATTATAAGTCAGTCCTCACTCTGGTGAACTAACAATCTAGTGGTGGATGCAATTCTAATTCCCAAATAAAAGTACAAATAGTATGGAATTGAATATATGGTTCTATGGTGATGATGAGGCCTGGGTTGTTTCATATTTTCAACAATCTGCTTGCCTCCATCCCCTGATTACTGGGATTATAGGCATGAGCCACTACTCTCAACAATAGGTCTTTGAAACAACCCCATTTCACATCAGTGCTATTGATAAAACAGTCAAAATTATAACTTTTTTAAAGACTAATTTTACCAGTTTCCTACATCTTGAAAAAGAAATACTTCTCATGCCAAATTTTTTCATTGTTTCAAGCTCTTATAATGCTAAGCTGCAGCTGGACTAGTAGATTTTTTGCTGACATTTTTACTTGATGGAAGAATGACTGACAAATAAATTATGATTAGTTAAACTTGGGTATGAGGTAGATATTTCCTTAAAAACTGAATGGGCTAAGCTTGTCACTCTGAGGAAAATAACAAGCAGTATTTGTTTCCAATGGTTAAATTGTAGCTTTCAGGCAGAAAAATAAGTTTTTGTAAGACTTATGCCATCACCATGAGTTTGATAACTTTCTATTTGTTCATTTTCTGATTAGCTTAATAGTGATATTAAAAATGTAATATTTGGGGCATGGTGCAATGAAATATGTCAGTAAGAAGGCTTCTGTTGCCTAGTAAATGAGTATTTGCCACTTGATTAATGTACGATGTTGTGAAATTATTGTGAATACATAGATGCCAAATTGAAAAATCTATTCAAAGTGTGAACTGGACCAATAGCTGTTGACACAGTAGTATATGGAAAGGTCACCTGTATTGTTTTGGATTCTTCATCACATCTAACCTTTAAGAACTACCACAGTCAAATAAATAACTTGGTAACATAAAAATATAATTATCGGGAAAGGTTATTAAAATATTTTCATTTTTCAATATTTTTATTTGTGTAAAGCTTAGTTTTCATAATAGCTTTAACTAAAAAACAATATACATTAGCTTCAGAAGAAAATAAAAAGACCAATTATCTTTTATTAAGCTAGAAATGAAAGAACATTACAAAAATGAAACAAAAATGGCCACAACTTGACAATGCTTTATTTTTAAAGTTAGTTTTATAACATGTGCCTTTTGAACATGCAATGGTTTTCTATAATTTATAAATGAATTTATAAGTGAATATTCTATGTAAATATCAAGAGGAGTAACTCTTATAAATAAAAGCTCTCATGTATACATAAACATCTGTAAGCAGGTGAAGGACTTGAGAACCTACCTAGAGATTGTTGACTGATAATTTAGCACATTTATTCTGACCTTAAGAGTTCTGTCTTAAATCTATATGACAGTTTGTGCCTAGTTTTATTGTAACTTGTTATGCTGGGTTTGGTGGATACCCCTGGGAAACCTGGGGGAGGAGTGGATCTGGGGGTGGGGTGACTGAGAAGAGTGGAGGGAGGGGAAACTGTCGTCAGGATGTAATGTATGAGTAAAGAATGTTAAATAACAATGGATTAAATTATTCTTCAAGTCCCCTTGGGGACCAAGCACTTTCTTCGTCCTTCACTCCTGCAGAGGTTCCTCTGTCTTCTTCCTCAGGTAATACTATTAATTTCACAAACCAGTTACTGATGGAGACTACAGCACACACACCCCAGCCTGCAATATTATTTACACCTTAGACTTGTGCCATTTACCTTCCTGCCAAAACCCTGCTGCTCGCTTAATAAATGATGCAATGAAATATTAGTTCAAAGAATGAACAAATAAACACTTCAAAATGATTTCAAGTCTGAAAATATAAATAGTATGATTTCAAAACAATTTTGATGTACCAACAGAAAAATGAATGTATCAGACAAATTCACTTTTTCCTGTTTCATAACAGGAATCAAGTAACATTTAAAAGTTTGACAAAGGGTGCTGGAGAGTTGGTTCAGTGGTTCTGAAGACTAATTGTTCTTGCAGAAGACTGAGATTCAGTTCCCAGGACTAATATGGACACTCAAGACTTTCTGACTCTATTTCCAGGGGATCCAACAGATTCTTCAGGCCTCTGTGTGTGCCTTCATTCATGTTCACAGACACACATACAAACTAATCAGTAGAATACAAAAATGAGTGGACTATTCTGCAAATGTTCTCACTGTCCTAGACTGACTGGTTTATCTGCACCGAAGAAACATTTTGACCACAGGAATGATAAGGATTGATTTTCAATATTCATACTTAATGATATTGAATGCATGCCAAGAATTGTACAGACTTGTTGGAGTGTTTGCATACTTGGATAGCACTCCATTCCAGCTCTTTTCCTTAGCAATAATAAAAGTCTATTCGCATACTGTGTGGGTTCAGTTTGCACAGCTGTCCTTGCCAAGGGCTTCCCTGCAGTTGCTCCATCATTGGGCTAACCAGCTGTTACTTATTTAAAGCGTCCATCATTTTGTATGACAGAGTAACTTAATTATGCCCTCGTTTAGAGATGTTAAATGAAATTATCTTCAAAACAAGCGCACTTCATTTAATATTTTGCTCCATCAAGTACTTGAACTGTGACATTTACGTCATGAGCACTAAGTAACTAAATGCTTTATAAATTGAGGCTTTCCGTTGGGGCAATTATTGTTGAAGCATAGTACTATCCTCAAATACCTGTAATAAACACTGTGGTAGCTGATCCTCTTGTCTTGGCTATAAGGATTTTGGTGAAATGAATATTTGATAAAATTATTTAATAAATTGTAATTTGCAGCAAATTCCCAATTTATTAATAGTATTTTCCAGAATCTAGATATTCCAGTTGTTTTAGTGATTATTTCAGTAGATCATAAAATCTGTTAATAGATTTTGACAAACAATGAAATGGAAAGGAGGAAGGAAAATAAGGAGGGATAGAAGGGAAAAGGAAGGGAAGGGAAAGCAGGTATGAGCAAAGGAAGAAACAAAAAATTATAGAGTGGATGCTAGAGAAAAGTTTTGTTTCATGACAATTTAGTTTTGGACACACACACACACACACACACACACACACACACACACACACACACACACCCTGGATTACATATTGATATCTGACAATAGATGTTGTGTCAGAAAAGCTTGAAAATCAAAGCTAACCCTGAATTCACATAAACATTTTGTGGCTGGTTAACATTTTCATCACTGAACATGAGAGTTTGCCATGAAAAGTTGCTGCATTTTTTCAAAAACTTTATGTCTGTTGGGAGGCTCATTGGATTTTTATCCTTCATCCTATTATTTTAGCATGTCACGTTTATTGATTTGTTTATGTGGAACTATCCTTGGATCAGATATAATCCCTACTCGAGAGTGCCCAATTGTCTTAATGTGCTGTTGAATTCCTTTCTAGCAACTTTATGACAGGTGACCAGCCTTTATCTGCAGGGCCATTGGGAAAAGCTCTTGTGGTTTTCTGCGTGTCTCTAAGAAAATTTGCATCCAACCTTAACCTTGAGAAGTCTCTAGCCTGCTTTAACCTCACCTAAGGAAGGATATGAATGTGTATATATGAATATATATGTACATATGAGTGTAGAGTTATATACTTATCTATGAATCTGTATTTATCTAGATAGATACACATCTAGATTGATATACATCTAGATAGATGCATAGATAGAAAGACGGAGAGACAGATATGAATGTGTTCAATAAGGAACAAGAGAGAAGCGAGTGCATTTATCATGTGTGGACAAAAATCTCACTGAATTATGTAAAATTATAAAAAATATTTTTAATGATTTTACCTTATGAGGTCATGATAGATTTTTGATAAAATGACATATGGGAGCTTATTGGTATGTGATGAAAATAATGTGGGGAAAATGGAGGAGATGAGAACATTGGTGAGAATAGTAAACATATTTAAGGTGTTGTGTATTAATAGGTCAAGAGTATGAGGTGTTGTGTATAAGTGGGGTGTTGGCCTGAGATCTTAGCAAAGCTAAGACTGGAATAATTATCACAAAAGATGGAAGGCTCCTGGAAGTGTTATAAAATCTTGTGACTCTACAATTATCTCTTCTCTTTTCCTGGTGAAATAGAAACTAGTTATCAGAAAAATGAATGGAGAAAAGTATGCACTGTGGTTTTAAGGAAAGAGATGCCAATTATTCATATATACTCAAAAAGGAGGAGAGTGATTTGACAGGCCAATATAACCATATAGTAGATTGTCTGAGACTAAATAGGACTTACCATTAACAGCTGAAAATTATCTTAGAACAAATTAGAACTTTAACTTTCTGGCATGTACAGTCACAGAAGCAGCAATTGAGTTCTATGTAAATTAGATTGACATTCTGTACTCTAGACATAGACAATGATAAGACAGAACTAAACAGTGTGGGAAGTCTCAAAGTCAATCTTGGACTGATAAAGAAGGATCAGAGAATTTGGGGGAGACTTGTGTGTTGGTTTATTGGAGGATATTACATAGTTCAAAGATAATGGAAAGGGTAGATTAGAAAGGCAGAAAGGCAATCAGATCTAAGAATGCTTAAAGTTGAGACACTCATTATTATTCACTTGTTATTAAGAAATAGTGAGATGAATGGTCTGACTAGTCCAAATGAGAAATGACACAATTTTCGATGCCCAGGGATTGGGTGGATCTTTTAGGACGGTGTTGATGTTAGCAAAAATAATGGAGAGAGATCTAGGCAGCTGCTAAAACTGTCAATATTATATAATGCTTCACTGTCCTTTCCCTTGTATTTTTGTTCCTGTTAATTAAAACAATTTCTTTCTTTCTTTTTTTTTACATTAGTTTGTGTCTCTTGGACTGTAGATAAGTGAAAAAGGAGAACAGAGGACAACCTAAAAGAGTCAAATCTCTCTTTTGGCCATATGTGGTCCCAGGGATTGAACTCAGATCATCATGATGGCAAGCCACTTTGCCTAGTTAACCACCTATCCAGTCCACATTTAGATTCTTCCTTTGAGTAAGATTGTGGAATACCTGATTTTCTTTGCCTGGTTTATTCAACTTACATCTCTCTGCTTTTATGCCTGTTACTTAAAACAATAGGGTTTCCTTCTTTTATGGGATAATGGTATTACTTTCAGTACACGACATATTCTTCACCTGTTTATCCATCGATGGATACTCACATTCATTTCTCATTGTGTCTATGTGAGTAAACTATAATGCACATTATAGTTTCAGATCTATTGTTTGGTTCAGAGAAAATGTACATACTGTGATACCAAAGTGGATATCTTTGTTGTTCAAGTTGGATTCTTTTCTGTTATTGGGCAAGTGGACCCAACATCAGTATACATGTTTATTTATCTGAAGAGTTGGAACAAATACAGTTCTCCCTCAAAGAGTTGTGTGTGAATTTATACATAAAGTGTAGTTACATATAAAATGTTGAAAGGTTCTGTTCTACAACAAGCAATGAAAAAATTGTTCATTATAATTTTGTATTTTTAAGGAACTCTCCCTCTGGCATGCTGCATCTTGTTGGTTTTCTTGTTGTTATTTTTGTTATTTTGTTTGTTTCAAGACAGGGTTTCTCTGTGTAACAATCCTAGCTGTCCTGGAACTAGCTCTTGTAGATCAGACTGGCCTCAAACTCACAGAGATATGCCTGCCTCTGCCTCCCGAGTGTGGGGATTAAAGGCATGCACCACCACTGCCCAGATTTGCTGTGAGACAATGGTCTGTACCCTGTCACTTGTATTTTAATAAAACACTGATTGGCCAGTAGCCAGGCAGGAAGTAGAGATGGGGCAACCAGAACAGGAAAGTTCTGGGAAGAGGAAAGAGTCAATCTGCAGCTGTCACCCAGATGCAGAAAATACAAGATGAGAATGCCTCACTGAATAAAGTACCAAGCACATGGCTAACATAGACAAGTATAATGGGTTAATTTAACATATAAGAATTAGTTAATAAGAAGCCTGAGCTATTAGACCAAACAGTTTATGATTAATATAGACCCCTGTGTGTTTCTTTGGGACTGAATGGATGCAGGATCATGGGGGACAGAAACCTCTGTCAACAAATGGTGCCAACATGGACAACTGCATCCACATAAAACCTGAGGAAGTTTGAGAAGGAATTCTAGACACAAAAAGAACAGAGTTAATCACAACTTCTTGGTAGCATTTTCTCAGGTGGGCTCTGTTGCTAGAGGCAAGTACACCTCATTTAATAGAGGCTTCCTGACTCAGCTTTAGCAGCAAAAACCTTGCAGCTCTATTAAGAGGATCTGCTGGCAAACACTTAAATGGTGTTTATGAATGACCAACAGCATGCTTCTTGGTGGTGGCAGGGACCTTGAAATGCCATAGAGTTGTGGCAATAAACATGGCTCTGGCTAGTACCTCTGACAGGAGGCTAGATTCTCAGAAAGCTAGAGAATGGGGTGGATCCAGTCATTAAAGCCACTGCTTTAATCGTAGCCATATTACTTTGCAAATTAAAGACTCATGTGGTCAGAAAAAAAAGAGATATACAGTAAAGATAGATTCAGAAGAAGAAAACCTCTAAATGGTTTACAGTGTGTTTAAAAATATATGTAGGCTTGGGAGGGAAAATAAAGAGGATAAAGTCCTTAAAATAAAAAAGAAAGAAAGAGAATAGTTGAGTGTGGTGGTGGCACATACCTTGAATCCCAACACTTGGGAGGCAAAGGCAGGCAGATCTCTGTGAGTTCCAGGACAACCTGGTTTACAGAGTGAGTGCCAGGACATCCAAAGACATACAGAGAAACCTAATCTCAAAAAAACAAAAGATGAGTTAGGAAGTTAGGACCGTGAGGGGCTGGTCCACCTACTGAGACAGTGTGCCTGAACTAATGGGAGCACACCAATCCACCTGGCCTGGGACTGAATGAGCATATGATCAAACCAGACTCTCTGAATGTGGCGGCGAAAGTTGGCAGATGGAGAACCCACAAACAATGACACCAGGACCTATCTCTTCTGC